>PVKA01046880.1:0-14659 GCA_004027165.1 Ctenomys sociabilis
CTCTTAATTTACTGATAAGAGACATCTGCTAAAATATCTGTAAATATAATATCATGTATGCACCTTGTATGATACCAAAACATTATGAAAACAGTTTGCAATGTATTAATTTATCAAATCTGTCTTGTTGAGGTGTCTTGAAACTGTCTGATTGATATTTGTACTTCAATAAAATAAAAAATAAATTAAATAAAAAAAAGAAAGGTCCTCGGGAAACAGGAGCCCAATAACACACTCAAAGTGCCAGGCAGAGATTCATACATAATAAAAGTAGTGGGAACTGATGAGAACAAAACTGCAGGAAGAAAAAAACAAACAAGACCTAGGTTTATAGTATGTTGACATAGGCTGAAATTTTACAACACATTTCCACCATCATCTGTAATCTCCTGTTTATTATGATAAATCCTTGATGTCAAATACTGAATATCAAGCAGGAAATTACCCTGAGAGTGATGTTATCCAACTAAAGAGAAGGCATTTCCATGGCCACCAGACACTCTTCCTAGGTGCCTTAGTCACTTATCCTTATTGCTAAGACAAAATACCTGGCAACCAAATTCATTTAGCTCAGTTTGTGGAGTTTTCAGTCCACAATCAGCTGGCTCCAAGGCAGAGTGGTCCATGGAAGAGGGGCAACAGTGCATGGTGGCAGAAAACAGCAAAGGCAATAGACAGAGGAAATGGGACTCTTCCTGTCCCTCATGTTTTGTATCTACAATGTATAATATGGAAATAGGGCAATGCCAAGCCCATCAGTGGACTTATTTCCAGCATCACACACTCCAGATTCAGCCACCTCTGAAAAAGCCTAAAACTTCATGAGGCTTTTGGGGATGTCAAGGCACTAACCATAGCAATCAAAAATCTTTAGAAATCATATACAATGAACAGGGAGCTTGAACTTCTCTCAGTAGACTTTAAAGTGTGACTCCTAAAAATGAAAGAGGAAAGCTGCACTTCATTGTCTGAGAACCAAGATCAGCTTCACAATTTATTTTACAACAAGAGAACACCTGCCAAATGCAAAGGGAGCAGGGCACTCCATGGGGGCAGCTCGGTGACGCCCTCGTGTGGTGGGTCCCCAGTGCCAGGAGCAACAAGACTGATGTGAAGCACACAGCAGGCCCCGGCTTCCTGGCTGGCAGCTGGGGGCACCACGCTCCACAGGCTGGGGATCCAATAAACATTTTCTTAATGACAAAGATGACAATTCTGAAAACCTCACGTTGATGTGATGCCCAAACAGGCAACAGGCTGCCCCTGGAATGTTACAGGAAGCCCAGCACTGATGGGCAGGTGATGGGATTGCATGTCAGATACTTCCCAAGGCAGGGTGTGCCTTCTCCACATCACAGGCAACCGGAATTGAGATCCACAGCGACGAAGCCTTAAGGCTGCCATGCAAAGCACCCCCAAGCATCACAGGGCAGTAGTTTGCATGTTCAGTGATATAGAGCTTCAAAAAACAAGTGCTAAGATGATTAACACACACACACACACACACACACACACACCATCATTGTCAGCAACATCCCACCTCTTTCTAGGCAATCCAGAAAACTAATCAGCAGCTTTAATAACAGAAAGGCAGGAACCTCACAGGTTCAGGGGAATACAGTAGCCATAAGACTAAAAACAGATTGGGGGAAACTTTTTGCCAATAACAGAAAAGCATGAAGAAAGAATCAATTCTGGCCCAAAGCAAGCAGCTGAAGTTATAAGGGGGTGGGTTGTCAGGAGAGCAAACAGCCAGAAAGAAGGCTAACGGTTCCCTCACTGCTGATAAGTACTTGGAGCTCACTGGTTTGTATGTATTCTGTCCTTAAATCCTTACATGTGAGCAAAATAGTAAATTACTATTATTTTCCTTTGCTAAGGAAGAAAACTAAGATTCAGACCGGTTGAAAATGTTGGTGAAAAGGCCTGGCTAAATAGGTCAGTGGGTTAAAGTGCCTGCAAGCAAGCACAGGGGCCAGGGGTTCGATCCCCAGGCTTGCCATGCCAGCCCCGCCCCCAGGGCATGCACAGATGGCAGTTGAGATTGGGCATGGTAGCACACCCCTATAACCCCAGCCCTTGGGAGACTGTAAACAGGTAGATCACTATGAATCCAGTCTAGTAGTGCAACCCTGAACACCCTGTAGTCTCTTCCCTAAAATACAAAAAAAAACAGAAAATGTTGGTGAAGAGACAGTGTCCATGCTCAAAGTCCAATCAGACCTGCCTAATGTTGCCATGTGTGTCCTGAGGCGCCAGGAGCAGCAATTGTGACCACAGTAGGTAAGACCACAGGAACCACAGAGGCCCTACACAGCCTGTAGATAGGGATCCAGGCTCCGAAAACTAGTAGAAAGCCAGAGTCTGCTGTCGGTCCATGGTGTCTGCAGCAAAATGGTCTCAGGAAGCAGCTACTTAGCACAGAACCAGGTAAGCATCTGAATCCCATGTTGATGTCTAAGCTCAGTTCAGCGGCTTCCTACTCCACCACGCCTTGGCTGATTTCTCAAATGGAAAAACTCCCTCTCCCTCCTCTGAATATCTATATTTCTCTGATGCCCTTCTGTTACCAGGCCCCACGTGGTGCTATTCCAAGGATCCAGGTCCTGGCTGCTGGGTGCTCAGTTCTTCATGCCTGTGATGAAGGATTTCAGGCAAGATGCGGAGGTTGCCATGCAGAAGGACAGAAAGAATGTACTGCAAAAGAGATACGGATAGATGCGTACCTCCAGGCAAGAGCACACAGACACCTGCACTCAGTGTGAGTCTTCTGCCTTTCTGTGTACCCAGAAGTCACTCCTCCATGAGGAGAGCCGTGGTGATTGTGATGTTAGCTGACATTTTCTTCAGCGATTACCTGGGAAAGTCAGTACCTCAAAACATAGCCCTTGCTCTTTGAGGATGGTCAGGGTTCCATCAGGGGCCTTCACCATATAAGGCATTTACAAAGCAAAGGAAAAGTTCTGCTCTAAATCAGGTCTTAGCCTAAGGCAAGAGTATTCTTCAAGACCACTTTCTTTCCTGATAGCAGATTTTTACTCATCAGAAAGTGATGAGTAGACCTGGAGGAGAAACGTGGGCCACTTGAAAAGTGAAGATGGGGCATTTTTTCCCTTTTCTTTTGCTTTTGAAATCATCAGTGATAGATAAAATTTACTCAAGCTAGCAGTTTCAAACTTTAGCTCAAGAGTACATAATATTCTCTGAGTGGGCTGATAAGACCACGGCGCATACAAAGTTCAGGTAAGGAGGCTGGAAAAGTCGCAAAGTCTAAAAACTAAATGAAAGCTTCCAGCTAAAGAGTAAACAGTGACCTACTTCTCTTTCAAGTAAGCGAGCACAGGCCATTTTCCTTGTAGAAGAACAATGACCTGAAGGGAAAGGATATTCCTTGAAAGATCCTGTTAATCAGATAAGTGCAACCTGAGACCTTCATCAGTTCTTCATCTCTTCATCTTGAAAAGAATAGATGTGAACCCAAGGCCACTTGCCTCTCTCACCTTTAAATTAGGTGCCGGTTTAATCTGTATGTCATTTTTGTTACTGTAAAACCAATGAATTTATTAAATCAGTGGAAAGTTATGTATCATTCATCTTTGAATGGAAGACTGCGTTTGACTGTGAGCGCTTTGCAGAGACTGTATGACAGTTTAACAGACTAAAGTCCCATTGGGAAAATAAAAACACTCGGAAATCTGAAAGCAAGCTGAATGTTTATTTTCATAAATAAATATAAACTAACAAATGCATGCTCCAATTTTACAATACTTTAAAAAAAATGACAGTCATTGCTAGTTGTGGAACATTTCTAATGCCAATTAACCCAGTAATCTGAAGAGATTAGCCTGCTTCTTTGCTGAGGTCTGCTTTTTTTTCTTTGAGAATGACAGAGATAAAGTGATCACGTTCAGATGAGGCCTGCTAATAAACTCTTCATGGCCACATGATTCAGATCATGTGTATTTTGCGCTTAACTGGTTTTGTTTCTCAAATGTGGGAGGGAAAACAAAAACTATTTAAACTCAGGAGAACGAAAGAGATGAGTATCTTATACTCTGAAGCAGAGTTTTAGTCAAAATCCTTTGTAAAAATTTTGAATTTATTTCTATGGATGTATGTATACAAAATATATGTAATGTATATATGATCTAGTGTCTGGTTTTTTGTTTTGTTTTGGTTTTTGGTGGAACCAGGGATTGAACCCAGGCCCTTGTGCTTGCCAGGGAAGTACTTATTCTACTGAGCCATCTCCCTGGTCCTCTAGTGTCTGTTTTTAAAGATACCTTTTATTATCTTAAAATTTGGACCTCTATTTCTATGAAAATATTTCACAAAAGGAAATTATGTTTAAATATTCCTGAACTTTATCAAATAAACAATATGCACATAAAACTAAAAAAATGCATAATAAAGCTTAATTTCTGCTAAATGAAACAAACATTTCTAATGCACTAAATTTCCACAGAAGTAAAATTTTTCTATTGTGCTCATGAAAGAGACATAAATAGTAATAGCATGTGAAACACTAGCAACATAGCATCATAAACAAACCATAAACCACCCCAGCACATTTTAATTACATAAAATGCATATCTATTTACTCATAAGATATGGTAAACTTATGCATTTTAGAGCATGCACTTACACAGAAATGAAATCTAAATGCTCATAATTTGATAAAAACACAATTTTCTTTATGAGTAGACATTCTAAATATCACAAATTCTATAAAAACAAGAAGCTCCACTTAATCTTCCCTTATCACAGCCATGATCACATAGTATTACTGTACATACTAATGATTCAAGACACAAGGCAAACAATGAAGCCAAACAACAAAACAGGCTTTCTCCAAATTTCTACAATCAACTAGAGTCACTCCCTTTTCCCATATGTCATTACATTTGGAGCAATAACTGAAACACTCAATTAAACTATATGGTTCAAGCTGGTGAAATTGAAGAGGATTCATTTAGCGCCATTCACAGATTAAAGCTAAATCACTGTTGGCTTAAGTCAATGAAGTTCCATTAGTTACCTCCTGATTTCATAAATTCTTTATTGTTATCCAGGCATTTCTTAATTCTTTCCTAATCCCCTTTCTCCTCCAGATGTTATGCCTCATCAAAAGCAATATTTTTTTCCTCATCAACACATAGGGACTCTCTTTCATTCTCCATCTGTCACTCAAACTTCACAGGAAAAACTGGAAAGTTTCATGTGAGAAGAATAAAAACAGACCCATCCACACAAGGAGTTTTTAAAGCAAAAATCTTGTGACATTCCTAAAAACCCTATTTCATAATGAAGAACTGCATACACTTATTGCCTCTGGAAAACAAGCTAGCCTTAAAAACATGATTGCAACCCAAGACATTGCATTCACACGAGAAAGCTAAAATGCTCCTGCACGGTTCTATAAACTAACAGACCAACTCAGTCTATTCGTGGTGCCCCTGGCTGCCTAGGACCAATAGAAGTCCCAGACATATTCAAGTAACTTATACACACATACATGCGCCAACAGTGACTAACCTTTTGACAGAACCTGTGTTTGCATGAAATATTCTGCATCTAAAGATACAGTGCTGCCAATGCCAGAAACTGCTCAGAAGTCACTTCAGAGAAACAAGGTGGGGATGTCTAATTTTTCATGAGACTTTACAAACATTTTCACATCCCCTCCTAAAATACATTTCTTCACAAAAATGATGATAATTTTCTTATTTTGAGAAAAAAAAAAACTTCAATCTCTTAAAAGTCTTTTAGAGTCAATATTTAAAGCACCATAATATATGTGATTTCTTAACATTTTGCTTCATGTTTTTATACATCACTTCTTTCCATCTCAGCCCAAAGAGCTGAATTCTATTAATAATGCTTCATCTAAAGAGGCCTTTTTAATGTTTAAAGTGTGCAAGTGCATCTGTTTAAGTACTGGATATTCATCTATGTATTATATTTCCATTCAGCTTGGCAATGGTTCAGATGTGATGCTTTCTGTTCAGCAACTTATCTGCGTATTTAACTTTCTTTTACTACCTGTTCAGCAAAAAACAGTGAAGCTAATTCTTTTTTTTTCAGTACCAGGGATTGAACTCAAGACCCTGCACTTGCCAAGCAAATGCTTATTCTACTGAGCCATCTCCTAAGCCCTGTGAAGCTAAATCTCTAGGAGAATTGTTGAACGGGAAAAGAAAGCCTTCCTTTTGTTATGCAGCCTCAATTTCATATACTCAAGTTATTCTTCTAAGTATCTCATCTTCATGTACAAGCAGGTCATCCAATGAAAATTCTGAGGTGCTTACTTATGAGTTATATGCTGGAAGCATTAGTGCTAATAACCACATCGATGGATCCAGTTTGCCAACTGCATGACAACTGTCTGACACCTGGCTGGTCTTGGCTCACCTTTACCCACCAGGGCAAGAAAGCTCACCTTCAGAATAAAGCAGGAGGTCAGGCGAGGACACCCCCTTCCTATGAGCCTGGCATTGTCATAGTCCCAAATGTCTAAGGAAAATATAATTGAAAAGTCATTCTAAGAACACAGAGAAGAGCACTACGTAAAAGTTTTCCCTGGTCATAATAGCATATTTTCTAACTGGAATTCAGTGGACATTCAGTAGCTATTCTCATAGAAGCTAAGCCAGCAGCCTGAAAATGACTTTAATCATAATCTCTTATTTGCTTTGGCAACTTCTAATATTCCAGCTCTGCTAACAAGTCAGTTTATTGCAAATGCCTCAAAAATCCAAATAATTTTAATAAAGTAGTTACACAAAACTAAAACGAGGAAACCTCCATATGCAGTATCACAAAAAACTGTCTCAGAGCATTATGTTGGCTATTACAGGAGAGCAGTATAAGTTTTACATAGCACCTTCTCTACATAAAACAATACATGAAACTTAACCGAGATCTCTTCTGCTAGCGCACATAAATGGGTCCCAAATCCATCTGCCAGCCTGCCATAGAGACCACCCTCCCTACAGAGAGAGCTTCCACACTAGTGGGATGAATTGGCTCTCATTTACGTCAAAGTCATCTCCAAAGCGATGTCCACAAGGTTAGTTCTCTGTACATGATTCCTTGTTTGTTTGGATTACCTGTGCCATTTATTTGCAACTTGTCTTCAAAGGCAAACTCTTTTACTTTCCCTCATGGTAAGTAAACAAGTGTTCTAAAAAACATGTGCAAACAGAAAGAGCACATCCCAATTTAAGATTTTTGATATAATTATTGTGACCTTCTTGAAGTACACTAAAATTTCAAGTTTACTTTCCTGTAAAACATCAACGTTTTACTTCATGCAAATGGGTCATCGATAGCTCCTTACAACCTAAGAGTCATACTGTAATGAGGGAAAGAACAAGAAGGAAAAAGGAGAAATTATGACAGAGGAAAAGGGAGAGTGAGAAACTCCCCATCAAAGAAAGAAAAAGGAGTCACCTGGAGACAGCTAACATTTCTTATGTTTGATCACTGATTTTTATAAACTACTTAAAAAAAATCACTAACCACAGACCAGTAGTAGCTCTGGAATTTAATATTAAAAAGCCCAGCTGGCCCACTTTTTGCACCTGTGTTTGTGGTGCACGGTGCCTCCTGCTGCCCACTCGAAAACACGAGGCTGAGCCGGGCGTGGTGGCACAGGCCTGTAATCCCAGCACTTGGGAGGGTGAGGCAGGAGGATTGTTGTGAGTTTGAGACCAGCCTGATCTACAAAGTGAGCTTAAGGCCAGCCTGAACTGCATAGTGAGACCCTGTCTCAAAAAGAGACACAAAAAAAAAAAAAAAGAAAGAAAGAAAACATGAGGCAGTAAGCGGAAAGCAGAGATTTTGCACCAATACAGTGCTCCTTTCCAACTGATTTCCTAGCTTAGTAAATCATTATGCCCTCCAAATACTGTTACATTATAATCTCTATTCATACTTCCTATTTGTGTAAGATATTAAAATAGCTGTTAGGAAAAATACACCTATTTTCTATAGTATTGTTAAGTGTTTTATCTAACTACCAACTATTTTAATTTCAAAAGCTGGTTATGAAGCCTAAAGGAAGAAGTCTTTTAAATTTATGATGAATAATATTATAAATGCACTAAAAGTTAGAATTTCTGTATAGCTTCTACATAATTAAAATATGTTCTTTAACATAAGAAATAATATATTACTTCTGTATTCAAGGAAGAAAGACACAATATCTACTAATCACCAGACTAATACAATTACATTTTTCCCATATATACTTCACAAGGCAAAAGTAAATTATTAATCACTCTACAAAGTGACAACTGCTTTCATTATGACAATTTTTAATTTTTTTTCACTAATTTCTACTAGTTGGCTTTAACTTGTACAAGAAGGAAGCTGCAGCAAATGCTAAATATAAATATCTATGGAAATAAGTGCTGTCGTCTTCAGAGGCAAAAATAACTCTCATAGAAATAAGGCAAGAAGCAAGTGAAAATGAACAGCCACAATTCCTCTTCCTGACCTTTTTCTCTGCCTATTATATCCTCTTTTTCTGGTTAAAAAAAAAAAAGTAAGGAGAATTCAATCTCTACAATAGACAATATCACTTTTTCTATTACAATAATAAGGAGGAGAAGAAAAGGACATCTAGGTAAAATGTTATTGAGTCCACCCCTTAGGCTTCCTTTTATAATTATTGGTACAAACAGGCTGGATCTATGAACATCCATAGGATTTCTAAAGGTTGCAAAGCACCCAGCCAGTGATGTAACTGGGATTTCCTTCCTTCCCACTTCCTGAGTGCATGCTTGCGGCCATGAGATGGAGCTTAGAAGCTCTGTGGGGAGGGTGTGACGTTAGACACTAACCCTCCACAGGAATGTTTCCTCTAGCCAACACCAACAATTTACGTCACCTTCTAGCTGGTGCAAAGTGGATTTTGGCTGAAGAGAAAAGAGGAAGAAAATGTAGGCAAGTTATGGAAACATTCTTGTCTGCTATCTCCAAAGTATATCTGAAACTAAACTGCAATTTGTTCATTCAAGTTTATTGCTTTAAGGAAATAATACATGTTGTTCTATTACCAGTCCTTTAAACTTCTGTGCTATCCTAGATTAATGCTTTACAATGAACTGGCATTGAATAATCTTACTTCTAAATTTATAATAAAGTATACACTAGGACTGGTCCTATTTTTAAGCTTAAAAAGCATAAATGGCTAATTGTCTTCCAGGGCAAGTTCTCCTCTGTCCCTTTCACTTAACTTTTCAACTTTCAAAAACATATTCCCCATAAATAAGTCATCCTCCTTTAGTAACTGCTAAAAGTTATTGAGTCTTTCCCTTGGGCTTCTAGTTTTAAATTCAATAAGTAGTGTTCAATTGTGTTGTCATGGTATGCTTAACAATGACTGTGCTTATTATTCAAGTATTACAACCTTTGTTTTCTTATAATCCATATACTCGCTTTTAAAAAATCATCTATGCCACAACAGCATAGTCCTTGTTTTGTTCATTGTTTTCATTTTCTTGAGGACTGGTGATTTTTACTTCTGGTCTCGGTGGTCCTTGGGGGTCTAAATCAACCTGGAGGAAAACAGCAAAACAAAGGTACTTTAACTCTTTGGGTCACAAGGGTAACAAAACTTACAAGGAAAAAAAAATGACTCAGTGTTCTATTTACCACTTCTGGAATGCAACTAGAAACAGTCCCTTGGGTCCATTTGGGTTTGCATCTACCTGGTGGACCTGCCGTCTTCAACCCTTTATTTGTACAAAAACCTGTTGTGGGGCCATAATCCATTGTGTTTTCACAACTCAGATTCATTTCTTATGCTGCAGACTTTATTTTTCTCAATTTTTTCTTTATTTCCCTCTGAGCTCTTCTTTCTCAAAAGCACATTTATATTTTTCCATGGGGCATTTCAGAGATAAGGGAAGAAAACTGAAGCAGCTCCCCCTCTTGCCTCGGTAAACCCTGCTTGCTGCTCTCTCTCTCCTGGTTCTCTTGTGATGACTCTGGTGCCCATGAGAGTGCTAGTGAGAATGGGACAGACCAGCAAAACAGAGAGGCAGCTCTTCTCCCACCGCAGCATTTGTTCTGCCTCTTGCATGCTTCATATCTTATTACAGCTAGTGTCTCACTTATAGCTTGCCTTTACCCATTATGTTGAAAATTGAAGAGGATAAAATTAAATGGCTCATAACCTGTGTTCCCCACAATCCTGGACATTGCACTAGGCCAAAAGGACCAATTGAGAGTCCAGGAGCAGCTCCGATCCTCCAGGTCCCATAGCCATGATTCCATGACTTATGATCCGAAGAAAGGGAAAAAATCAATGGATATCCATCTTCCTGGAGTCATGTTGCATTTCATATTGTCTTGTGAAGCACCTCAAATGGTATCTTGACTATCACACAAGCTCACAACCTCAATAAGTGTCAGTTGCTTATTGTGTATTTGCCTTGTATTACCTGCTATTTTTATAATTATTTCTCACTTTGCACAAGAACCATCCCATAGAACACAATGTTTACCAAATCCTTTTGGAAAAATTATTTATTAATTTATAATTCACACCAATGTACATGTTTATGTACTTGACATGCTTAAAGTGTATCTATACTGATGCACTCAGGAGAACCAAGATAAAAATAGATTGTCATGGCAAAGAAGAGATGGGTTGAGTAAGATTAGATCTGTGTGAGTGACTTTTCTGCTCAGCCATTAGTCTTGGCCTTAAGATCCCAAGCTAGTCTCTTAACAGGCACTTGCACCTGTATACAGCCATGAATCAGTATTCTTTCATTTGTATCATTCATTACATACCATAGACACCTGTACCTCAGGCCTTCTCAAGACATATAACCTTGATTTTGACTGAGGCCTAGTTCCTATCAAAAGTCTGTCTTCTCCTTTAATTCTTCAAATTAATTTCTTTTAATTGGCAAATAAAATTATATATATTTATGGTACATAATATGAGGTTCTGAAATATGCTTGTGTTGGGAGTGGCTGCGTTGAATTAACATATGCATTGCCTCATGCATTGCCATCTTCTCTAACAAGGACACAAAATCTCTCTGAGACTTTCAACTACACAACCCATTGTCATTAGTTACTGTCACCATGGTGTGCTCTAGATCTCCTACTTGGAATTGTGCATCCTTCGGCCAGCATCTCCTCTATCCCCATTCCTGGGCCCTACCAACCAGCACAGCTTCTTCCAGTTTCAACTTACTTTGATTCCACATGTAAGTGCAATCATGAGGAGTTCATTTTTTGTGTGTCTGTGCCCTTACATCTAGTGTAATGTCCTTACACTTGCTGTTGCAAATTATGGAATTTAAAAATTTATACCAATGGTTGGCAACAGATTCATTTCTGTAAAGCTCCTAGTCATATGTTCAATTATACCAGGTCATCAGGAAAATACACGCAAGAATCTTACTACCTCATCCCACTTACTATCTCATAGACTTACGTCAAAGGCCACTACAACAACGAATGTAAGTCCACTTGGAACGGCCATATAAATGACACTGAGGAGCATGTAGAACACACTGCATATGAGGCATTTGTTACAGCATCAAGCTGTGATTATGTCACCTTGAGTAAAGATAAAATGAGACAATGCTGAGAGATCTCATTTGGATGCAAAGAATGTTTTGTACAAGTTGTACAGTTGATTACAAATAACCTTCTACTGGTTACCAAAATCTGGCCACAAGAATATTGTGCACTTTTCCATTGTTAAATTTCTTCTTCTCTCTTACAGTTTGCTAAATACAACAGTACCTGGTGTACTGAGGGCTTGATTCAATAAATCCATTTAAAATGGGTTAAACAAACTAGACAACTCTTCTAGAAACCAAAGAAGTCACTGATAGTAGAGATAATGTTCTTCACAACATGTCAGAAGTCTCACTGTCCTTCATACCTTTTTCTTATTTAATCTTCCATGGTTTCAAATTCTTTGTTTTGTTGTACCTCTCTCTTTTATCGTATATAGTCTTAAAAATTTCTGACAAATCTTTCTACAATAAGGTAGGAGATGGATGACTGGGTGGGTGGATGACAGAATGGCAAACATATAGATTGAAATAAGTAGAAGTTAAAATTCATTCCTACTGTGGCATAAGCACTTTGGGTTTAGACACATATTCTTGCACAAATAGCAAAAGCAATAGAAATACCTCATCCTGTCTACTACTGGCTTCTGGAGACTTGTGCTCCTCATCTGCCTCTGGCTGAAGCTCAGTGTTAACCTGGCCCAGCTCCTCTCCATTTTCCTGATCAGTTCCTCCATTTGCTCGGACCGGAGTGGCCACCTCCTCGCTGGGCTCAGGGAGATCAGGAGCATCCCAGCCTCCTTCCTCTGCAGCTCCACCATTCCCACTTGAAGGGTCTTCTTTCAGCTCTGCATCCGTGTCTGCTTTCTCTACATCTTCTTCTTCATCAACTATTTCTGCTGGCCTCTGATGGAGCAAAATAAATAATAGATAAAAGTATGAAATAGGGCCTAACCACTATAGAAATCTGTGTGCCAAGTCCTCAAAACATCAGGATTGGAGGTCCCACTCAATTCCCTTCTTGGATATTTTTCCAGAAGAACTGGAAACATCATACCACAGCGATACATGTACACCCATGTATATAGCAGCACAATTTGTCATAGCTAAATCTTGGAACAACTCAAATGGCCATTAACTGAGGAATGGATAAAAATGGATTTTTATACAATGGAGTAGTACTTGGATACAAAAAAGGATAAAATTTAGATTTTTATAGATAAATGGATGCAACTAGAGATCATACTCATAAGTGAAGTAAATCAGGTCCACACTTGTAAACATCATATTGTTTCCCTAGTGTAAGAACTTGAAAGAGAAAATAAAATCTGAAAGGTACAATAGGTACTGTGAAAAGGGAGCAACGTGTTAAAATGGAAGGAACAACTGGGAGGAGGAAAAGGACGTATAAAAAAGAACAAATGAAGAGAAAAAGGAAGATCTATGCATATACACATGATAGCTTGTATAAGTGTACTGCTGATTTCTGCTGGCCTATTAAAAGGAGAAGCTAATGTTTAAGTTTTTTCTATCCTTTTTTAAATTTTTATATTTTTTTACCAATTCTACATGTTTATATCTGGTAATCTGAGCAACTAATTTGAAGACAACAATATGCAATATAACAGCCATGATTGGATTCCTACAATTTTGTAGGAATTAATGAAATTCTGCACTGTTTCTAATGTTGTTGGGGGTTTTTTTACTATTTTTTATTCTCTTTGGGAAAATTTAAAGAATAATAAATATCATGGAGGATTTCTTTTCCATTGCAATATAATAGTACAGTAATTATATTACAGTTAAGTAAAACTTCCTTATACGTACACAGTGCTGCACTTCCACTTACAGATTACCTACCATGTGCCATGCTTCCAAGCATTTACACACTTATACCTCACAGCAATCCTAGGAGATTGATCATATTCCCATTTCATACTTGGAGAGCCAAATGCCCAGTCGAAGGTCCCACTGAAGAGCCAGAATTGGAGCCAATCCTGAGTGTGAGGGAGAACTTCAGTGCTCCCTGAGGCTCCTTGGGCCACAGGAAAAATGGAGGGGAAACACAGGCTCACAGTTGTGCCAGAAGGGATGCAGCAAAAAGGAACTGAACACAACAGCTAGATCCAGGCCAGGCATAATTGGATAATCTCAACCTTAATAGATTGGCACCCTAACTCATTATGCAAGACGTTGTAACTGCACCAAAGCTCTACACCAAAAGTCAGAGGTTAGTGCTATAGAAACTGACAAAGACAAGGAGCAAAATGCAGTCTCAGGCCTGGAGCCCACCAATAATAAGTGCACAGGACACTAGCTCAACTGAAATGAATGAATTAACAGAGGCAGAAGCAAAAAAAACAACAGCAGAAAGGAACTCAGACCAGAATTAACACCAGAAGTAAAGAAATGAATTTTTGAATACATAGCATCTGAAGTAATGGGGGAAACATATGGGGGAAACCAATGCGCACCCAGAATAAGTGCAGAGAACATTATTCCTGCTGAAACACATGATATAACAGTGTCGCAAGCAAAGAAACAACAGCAGAAAGATAAAGAGGAACTCAAAGCAGAAATAATTTCTGAAATAAAAAAAGAAATATTTGAAAACATAGCATCTGAAGTAGAGAATCAATTACAGAAATATATGGAGGAAACCCAATTTGGAAAAAACTCTGCAGTAAAAGAATTAATAGCTATCTCTAAAGAAGACATTGATTAAAAAATAGAGGAGATTAGAAATATGACAGTTTCATTAAATGAGCAATACAGGAAAGAAATATATTGTGAAGCAGAGTCAAAGAGATATAGAAAAATTTAAACTCTCAACCACGAGTCTACCAAACTGTCTGAGTGAAAGTGAAGACAGATTTCAGATCTTCAAGACACTGGTGCAGCTAGTGAAAAGGTGAGAAAGGATCTCGTAAAAACAACAAGAATGCAGGAAAAAATAATCCATCACCTGCAGGATGATGCCAGAATGAACAATGTGAGAATAATTGGTATCAACGAGAATGAAGGAGTCAATACAAATGACATGAAAAGAATATGGGAAGAAATAATAGCAGAAAACCTCCCAAATATGAGGAAACAATCCAACATTCAGG
>PVKA01046881.1:0-14658 GCA_004027165.1 Ctenomys sociabilis
AACCTGTAAATATAATTTCATGTATGCACCTTGTACAGTACCAAAACGTTACGAAAACAGTTTGCAATGTATTAATTCATCGACTCTGTATGGTTAAGGTGTCTTGAAACTGTCTGATTGACATTTGTATTTTAATAAAATAAAAATAAATGGAAAAAAAAGAGTAATACTACACTTAAAAATACATTTTCACACCCACCAGCTCTTATTCTGCACAGTGCCGGTTAGCTGCGGTGCATGCAAGCAGGAGCTGCAGGCTGAGCAGTGGCTGTATGTTCAGTCTGATGGTACAGGGTTGTCAGGGAGACAGGACAGTGGCAACCCTCGCACCCTGATGTGAGGAGAGCAACTCTGTTACATGCACTGCAAAGCAAAGCAGGGCCACTCTTGAAGTCACATTTGTAGCTTGAGTCACTCTGCTCCTCAGAATCTACACCACAGGGCTCTAGTACCTGTGCCGAGGTGATGTGGGACACGTGTAAAGTACGCATCACAGTGCCACTGATAATGGCAGTAATGTTGGAAACAATTTAGATGTCTACCAACTGACAGATCTGTAGAGCAGTTAAAATCAATGAACTGCATTACATATATAAAAATAGGTAATCTCTAAAATAACATCTAAATCTCTAAAACAACATTGAGCAATAAAGGCAAGTTACAGAATGGCTGTGTTCTACGTCCCTTTATTAAAAGATTGTAGGAAATGCAGAACGGCACGGTACACACAAACTACTTACACTTGCAAGAGCTCGGAGCAGCCTTGCTCTCATCACGCCCACTGGATAGGCCCGAATCATCCCAAGCCTGATAGCGAGAAAAGCAGTTACAGACTCAGGAGGAAGAAAAGAAAGGCGGGAGGGAGGGAGACAGAGAGAGGGAGTCCTGTGAGGTAGAGGATGGGGGGGTGCCCCAATGATATTGTAAGATTTTAGTCCTTCAAAAAAAAATTAAGTCAAAAAAGAAATAAGACAAAACGTAATACTCTGATAACACTTTTGGTGAGTACATACTTAGTTACGCTTTTGTCGTATTGTTCTTTTTACATTTCTATGTTTGAAATATATTTTTAAGAATGTAGACACACATTTTACAAAATGCTGTCTGGAAAGAGGGGCTGTGGGTTCCCACATAGGACAGATAGGACCCCAAGAGCACAGCTCAGAAGTATTCGATGAATACCTGGTGAACTGTCGCATGTCCCAGCCAGATGGAAGGGAGCACTGATTTAAAGTGCTCAGTGACTTGTTTCCAAAGGGCCAGTGCATGCCAGAAACAGAAAGCAGATCGCAGCAGAGGCCTGGGGCTGAGGCTGGGGGCTGAGTGAGTGGCTATTAGGGATATTTTTGGATGATGCAAACATTCCAAAGCCACACTGTAGTGGTACAGTGATGGGGGCACAACTCTGTAAATTTATTAAATATCGTTGAATCATATGCTTAAAATTGGTGGGCTTGGGCCAGCGAAATAACTCAGTGGTCTAAAGCACCCGCATAGGCAAGCACAAGGACCACAGTTCAATCCCCAGCACCACATGCCACATTAGCCTCATCCTTAGGACAGGCTGAGCCGGTCACACACACACACACACACACACACACACACACACACCCCATTGGTGGGCTTTTGTGTTTGTAGATTTTATCTCAGTGCTGTCAAAAGACTGAAAAGGAGAAATAAAAGATATGCACTAGAGTTCCTGACTTGGCCTAGTCGTCTAATTTTGGCAGATTGTCCTAGGAAAATATACCAAGTATGGGAAAGAGAAGAAACTGGTCAGTGGAAATTATTTTAAAATTCTATGGAGGGGCCGGACAGATGGCTCGGTGGAATAAGCGCATCCCTGGGAAGCACAAGGGCCTGAGTTCAATCCCCAGTTCTGCCAAAAAATAAAAAATAAAGATAAAAAATGAAATTCTGTGGAGAAATAAATCCATGGAAAAAATAGCACCAGGCTGATGTGGTTGCTCAGTTTTAGGCAATGTGTTTAATGTGAGTGAGGACATAGGTTCAATCCTCTCACTGAAGAATACATTATATCAATTCAGAGAGGGTTTTAAATGCGAGAACACTGTCTGGGAATCTGACACGCCGCCTGCCATTCAGTGAAGAAGCTCTTTGGTCCATCTCTGCTGCTTAGGAGCACGTCTGTTCGCAAAGTCTCCACAGAATACCAGAGAAGACAGACGTGTCCGATACACTGGAAAGCAGCGCTGGCCACAGTGCTGCGGGAATCACAATTCCTCACATACCAGGGCTGTTCTGCCAGTGTTACCACTGCCTTTGCAGATACGCAGGGCACCTCCACACTTCCAACATAATTCAGTGAGATTGAAACATAACTGCAGCGTGTTGGCATAATGTGCTTGCCTCGTGTGTTCTGTTCATAAATCCCTACAAGTCACTGGCAACTCTTCTCTTTGTTTCACTTGCCTGGCATTTGTATGGTTCTGATAAAGAGTTTAGAAATGTTCATCTTCATAAAATAAGCAAATCTAGGAATGATCGAAACGTTACCACAGACACATTCTTGAAATGCACGTACATCTATGATTCTTTTATTTATTTGTGGCAGAGCCCAGTGCTTACCTGACCTTGAACTACCTCTGCCTTTTTTATTTTGGGGGCCTTGGGGTTCAGTTCCAGCTCAGTGTCCAGTTTCCATGGAGAGAGAAAGCAGAGAAGTATGGTTACCTGGCTGGATGTCCCCCCAAGGAATTCTTTACACCACCTACCCCATCAACAAGACCTGCTCCTGTGGCTTGATACTAGTCTTTTTCTTCAGAGTGAAAGGAGAGATGTTTTTATCACGTTAATTACCATTACAAGAAGGAAAATTATAAAGTTGTAATGTGGCCCTCGCAGGAAAGGTCCGGCCCTGTGGAGATCCAGGGAGAATTCCTGAAAACTGATTGTGAGAGAAGAAACTTAAAACTGATCAGAATGTTTGCAACACTTCGATATTTGTAAACAATACAAAAAAGGGCCTCATTCAATTTGTCTATAGAATGTGTGTCCTGAAACAAAGCCTCCAGGTTTGGCCCCTGAAATGAATACACTTCAAAATACCTGGACACACATCTCACTTAAACGTTGAATTCAGCTAGTGAGATTTTTATCTGGCAAAAACCTTACCTGAAAAGAATTTTAGTGTTTTCTTACTTACTCTCAAGTTCAAGAACAATCCACTTGGTTTTTTTCCTTAAGAATGGTCTTACTCTTAAATGTCAGCGTTGGTGCTTGTTTTAATCCCACTTTCACAGATACTTGTCAAAACTACAATTTTAAGCCAATAAAAGTAAATGCGTCTTGTTCCTTTTATCAGGAAATCAAATATATGTTTCAGTTCCACAGAGGGGGCTAGGAGGCTTTTTCTGGACGTTTAGCTGCTATTTCCAAATTAATCCCTTAATTTCTGTCTCAGGAAAGACACCCTCCACGGTTTAAGAATCCCCTTGTGTGGCCCTTTCATTCTGTCCCCAGATGACACCTGCTGTACTCAGCAGCCTGGAGAGACATTAACCAATCTCCCAGCTCTGCCTAGCAATTCCTAACGCTTGGTTAAGCGCAAACTAAAGGAATCCAAGAGGAATCGAGGCTGGGTGCGTTCGGGAACATTGTCATTTCTGTCTCTTTACTTTGGTCCCAGTTTTTTGGTGTTCTGTTTTTTTTTCTTGTCCAGGTCATGGGAAGCGCGCCAACAATCTCCATTAATAAGACAGACGGTTGTCACATATACCTCAGCGAAGATGCCTTAGGCTGTGAAATCGTGAGCGCCAAGTCCTCCGAGATGAACGTGCTCGTGCCTCAGGATGGCGACTACGTAAGTGCCTTCCAGATGATGTTTTAGGGCCTTCCTTGTGAACACTCGTAGAAACTGCGTCACCGGCTCCCAGACTGTGGCTTCGCTCGTAGGAGGATTCACGGGCAGGAGAGGAAGGTCAGGAGCCCCTGCACCTCCCCGCGCCCCTCCTGACTTCTGACTCCGCTCACTCCTGGGCTGGCGATTGTCAAGGCAGTTTACTGATCACCACTCTCCCGGGCTACCTTTTATTAAACAGCGCAGCGTGCACTGAGTTCATAGGACTAAGTATTTCCCTTTGTGGCATAGGAAATAAGCAAGAAAAAAGGAGAAATGCTTGAGGGGAAAATGGAAAAGGCGGAGAGGGAAGTCCAGGTGGACTAGCTGTGTGCATCGGCACCCTCGAGTCCGCGATTGCCCACCGATGCTCAGAGTCAGCTGGGGAGCGGAGGCACAGGCCGGCGCTGAAAGATGCGCCGAGAGATTGGATTTGGGGTCGGTCAGGGGGCCAGTGGTCCTGGGTCTTCATAGGCATCTCAAGTGATGCCAATGTTATCAGTCCATCGGGCCCTGCTGAGAAATATTAGCCTAAGTGATTTTGCCCATACTTTTCACCCTCAAAGTAGCTTGGATAAAAATCACATGAATATTCTCACATGCTGAGAAGGGGATACAATTAAGTCTGTAACATTTTCTGCATCATCAAGTATGGTAGATTAACTAGCTGCTGTTACTTGGAGGTGGGGAAATAAATACAGAGATAATTTCCTCTTACTGATAGTAAACCAGCAAAACGCAAAAGAAAGTGTGGCAGCTGGGTGTAGGGGTGCACACCTGTCATCCCGGTGCTGGGGAGGCTGAGGCAGGAGGGTTTCTGAAAGTTTGGGGCCAGCCTAGGCTCCATAATGAGTTCAAAACCAACCTATAATACATAGTGCAGCCCTGTCAAAGAAAGAAAGAAAGAAAGAAAGAAAGAAAGAAAGAAAGAAAGAAAGAAAGAAAGAAAGAAAGAAAGAAAGAGAAATTGTAATTCAGCAAACAAATCTCTGGAAGAAGAGTCCCACCATCCCGGAAAGCCAGTCACCAGAGGGCTATGTAGCATCTGTAGCAGGCTGGCAGATCTCCTCAGCACACAATGTGATTGCTGCCATGTATTCCTTTCCCCACCTGCAGGAAGCTCTTCAGCTCAGCCAGCTACGCCCCACATATAGCAGGCTGGAATTCATCATTTCAGCTTGAAATACAAAACTATGCAAGCACTGGGGCACACTGCACCCCTTAGGATGAGGACAGCCTACCCCCAAGCTACAGGAGAGGCCCCTCTTGGAGAATATTGTGGAAGAGCTAAGCCATTAGAACAGGGCTTCAGGGTAGTGGAGCCGAAACCCAGGTGCCCTGGCCTCTGCAGCTGGTGAAGCCGAAGGCGCAGCTTCCGGAGAACTGGGCCTGCTAAGTAAAGAAGTGAGGTTTGGGTGAGCGCTCCAGGGTGATGCAGCTCGGCTGGCTCAGCATGCAACCCATATAGCTGTAGTTTCTGAGGCTTTCCAGGCAAGCCCAATGCGAAGCCAAGACTGAGATCCTTTAGCCTAATACGTGAATATAAGCAAGGCCTGAGCTTTTTGCTGAAAAAAAAAAAAAACACGTTTGCATCGATAGGTAAATGACCTTCTCCACCCAGACCCTGGCCCTCTTGCAGCATTGCCCAGGTGGAGGTGGGAAGGGATGCAGAAGCCCTGCATGGGCATTGCAATGTGAGCGTTGATGGGAAGCGTGACGCTTCCTGAACCACATCAGCCTCCCAGAGAAGATCCATCATCAGATTACTGCCTCCTCACTGCCCAAGAGTGTGGAACAACTGTTGTACATTCCAGTCCAAGAGAGCCCCTCTCTCAGGCACTCGAAGCCTGAGAATAAACACTCAGCTTTGTTTCCTCACCAAGGCGAGCCCTAGTATGACATTAGGTGAGCACTCACTTGCAAGGACACACAACACACACACATGCATGCGTGACAAGCACATTATTAATATTGTAGTTTCTTTAAGACTTTTCCATTGCAGATTTCACTCAGGGAGAATTCATTACTCGCTGCAGCAGTGCATCAGTCACTTCTTCCCAAAGAAACCCCTGGATGCTGCATCTGGGAAGACAGGTCCCCCTGCGTGCGGCTCAGGGAAGCGTCACATCTCACGAGCAGCAGTGTCACTTACCACACACATAGCACTGTGCCTCCGCCTCCCCTTCCCTCCTCCTTGCAAATGCCTGGAGAACGAGAATCTCTCCAGGGAAAGAAGAGGCCAGAGGACTGCCGCTCTGGCTAGCCCATTTTCCTTTGCATGTTTAGATGCATAGCAGGCCTACAGGTGAGAGAGACCGTGCACATTTTCATTGGGAAGTGGTAGAGTCTGTGTGCTGTAATCAGATCCAGAGTTAATTGACATGCCTGTCCAGCTTTGATGGAAAGCAGCGCCTAAGACACACTGCTTCCGCTGGACTTGGCTGCTCCACCGTGTAGCAGTGTCATCTTGGGCACCTGCTCCCCGCAGACAGCATCTCACTCCACACTGCCAGGCCTTCAGGAGATCAGCGGAGTGTGTGATGTCCAGGGCTTTGCAGAGTAAAAGCCAGAGTCAGTGATGAACTGAAGGCATTCTCCCAGCAGACAGGTGGCACATGCCAATCCCCATGTGACGAGAAGCCCTCCGTGGTGCAGGTTCGGGTTGGCTCAGATTGCTGTGGCCACCATGTGGCACTACCATCTCAGCAAAACCCTGTACAGAGATCCTGTTCCTCTTGCCTTTATTCCAGAGAGAATTCCCTATTCCTGAACAGTTCAAGACAACCTGGGACGGAACCAAGCTGGTCACCGAGCCTGCAGAAATTATGGCCTAAGCTCCAGACAGACCGAAATCTCCAGCCGAAGGTCTGCAAACACACCGAAACAAGCAGCATTCAAGAGCTAGACTAGAGGATCTGGTAGCACCTACACTTTAGTTTAAGCCTCCGACAGTCGTGTGCTGTAGAAACAGTGTCGTTTCCGGCTCACCTCCACGGGCATTTTGAAATATTTAACATTTCTTCATGACCTGCCTTTGTGTGTGATTTTAGTTCCACATGATAACTTGTGAGCACTACAGATTTAAAAGAAAAAGAAAAAAAAATTCTGTTCCCCTCCTGTCATAACACAGTAATATATAGAGACAAGCACTGCATGATCTGCCTTCACACTTATGTTTCATTGCTAGCTGAAAAATCCTTTGCGAATCAGTGTACATTTTTACCTTGTAGACAATTTCAAAGTGAAATTGCCCTGAAAAAACTGTATGAGTTTTTTCCTACATGTTCACTTTTATCAGCGTGGATACACTGTCAGCATGAATAAAGAATTCAGTCACGCTTTTAAGAAACATAAATACAAAAGTTCCATGAAGGGACCAAATTTAGTTTCTTGGTCCTTGGAAGACTTATATAGTTACTAAAGAACAAAACCGCATTCTAGTTGTTCGTCTTATGGTTGCTTTATTCTAATTGTTCATCCTAAATATTTTTCCACAATTTCACCTAAAAGCTCTTACTGTTTTGCATATTTCATGCCAAAAGATAGAAGGGAGGAAGCAATTTTTTGCCATATTATACCTCACAAGTTAACTCTAAGAACAGATGAATTTTTGTTTTCCAGTTCTGAACCTGTTAAATATGAGTCGCCTTGTCAACGATGTCTTTCATGTTTTGTTATAGAATAAGTTCTTCTTTTCCACTTGCCAGATTTGCTAACTAGTCTCAAAAACGGACATGGAAAAGCCATAGATGTGTTCCTTCTTCTAACCCTTACAGAATTATTTGTGGGTTTGGCTTGCTGCTCCTGGTTTATGATTGTGATAGCCCATGCTGGTTCAATCTGAGCAACGATGCTATTCCTTTGTGTTTTCTCAGTACCTAGCACTGAAAAGTCTGTGAGTTCTTGGGTCACACATGATCAATGTAGCAGAATGCTTGCAGAAGCAACCCAAGCATATGTAGTGTGCCTACGACAACAGCCGGGATATTTTCCATTTTTAAATATCTTATATATCTATATAGTGTCCAAATGAATAATGCTATGAACCCAGGTTTTGCTATAAAAGTTTTGTCTGTATGAATAACATTGTGGCTTTAGTAAATAATCTTTTTTGAACTGTATACTTATCCTGAAATAAAGTTCTAATTTAAATATTGGGATGCATGCTGGGTGTTAAAAATTGTTTTCTTTTTTGGCGATTTCGTATGCCCCTTGTTCCTATGGCAGATTTAGAAAATGTAGGTGGGTCTTTCTGGTGGAAATCAGAGAATTTTTACCAAGTGCCATCAACTTACCTGGAGAATAGCTTCAAACAAGTGTCAGTTAACAGTTTGCAGTTGGAGTGGTTATCAGAAGGCTTTCCCCTGAGAGCACACCCTCTGGCCTTTGTTCATGTGTAGATGCCAGAAGAGAAATGATTTTATATATGTAACACTATTTGCTACAAACTATAAATAACTCACATGCATAAATAATTTCTAGAGGAAAAATTAAAAGAGAAGACATGACATGTTATCTAATACTAAGTTTATATCCTTAGCATCTCTCAATTGGCATGAGACTTGACGTTGGCCTTTCAAAATTCTTCACCCTAGATATTGAAAATCAAGACTTAAGTTCAAGAAATTTTTGGCCAGCCCTGTGTACCCCAGGTCAGCTTCCCCTCTTCAACCTTGCTAACCAGTCTCAAACAGGAGTCACTTTTACAGGTTAAATTTGTTGAAAACAAAAAGTGACAATGTGTCTATAACAACTACAGACAAAACTGAATTTTCAACATGCTTTGTTCCTTGTCCCTTCTTAAATTCTAATATCACCAGTGCTATGATTTAAGAAAGACCACCAAGGGGTTGAAAAATATTCCTACTGAGAAGAGCTGCTTGTCACATACATTCGCAAAAACTCTAAATGAAAATCAGTGTCAGAAAATTCAGTGCCAAGGATCTCTTGTGCCTTGTAGCTTTACAAGATAAAAATGAAAAGCTAGAAGAGCTGTCTCTGTCACTTTGAAAATCCTCCCCCTGATCCTGCTGCTCCCTCATATCATCTATTTCCTCCTTCTGCAGCAAGACCTCACAAGGCCAGTGGCCAGTCCTACCCGCATCTCCCTGTCTGTACATCTGACAAGAGGCATGCAGAGTTTTACTCAGTTGTTCTTTTCTTCACTGAGCCCTAGCTTAGCAGGTGTGCAGTGCTGACTTCCACCCCTAGCGCCACAAGGGAATGGGCCACAGGAGTTGTGCTCAGTTGTTGAAAACGTCTACTTCAATCTCTGAGAACCCAGATGTGCATACTTATGGAATGGGCACGGTGGTGCCCACCTCTAATCCCAGCATTCAGGAGGCTGAGACAGGAAGGTTACAGAGAGTTTCAGAACAGCCTGGGATACATATGAGTTCAAGGCCAGTAATGTCTCAAAAAAAAAAAAAGACAATACAGTGGACTAAAGTGCCTATTTAGGCAGAGCGCAGCAGCCAGCATTTGATCCCCAGAGTGCTGTGCCAGCCCCACCCCCAGAGCATGCTGAGACAGAGATTGAGATTAGGCATGGTGGCATGCACCTGTAATCCCAGTGCCTGGGAGGATGAAACCAGAAGGATCACTATGAGTCCAGTGTGTGTAATGAGACCCTGTAGATCCTGCCTGACTCTGTACTATATACATAAAAAAGACAATAAAGCAGAGATACAGTGACATGACAACTTGCATAAGGAGATGCAAAGGCTAGAAGCAAAGACTGAAACACACACACTCAAATATTTATAACTACTTTAACTTCTAACCTCTTCATATTTGTAAAGTTCTAAAGGTCATCAAATCCAGTGTCTTCATTTCATTCCTCATTTACTGAAATCTTTTCCTTAGTAAGCTCCCTTTGACTGTGGTAGACAACATGCCTTCCTGGACCCTTCCCCTTCCACCTTCTATGTTTTGTCTCAGTTGTCCGCCTGTCTCCCCTAACCATCCTTTCCCTGTAGATGCCTCCCAAATCCATGTCCTAAGCCAAATTCATCTCCCTGGATTCCTAATTTCTATTGTCCATGATATTCCACCTGCATGTCCCAACTTCATTTGCCATGGATAAAACAAATGTCCTGTTTTTCTTGTCTCGCTCTTCAGTTTTCACCGAGGCCTCCTTAGTCTTTTCATACTAGATTGTAAGTACATTGTAAGCCATATGAAGGACAGGAAACACTGAAGGAGAACAAGAGCTGGGGAAAACCAGGGTTCAGTGTTGAGCATGTATAATCCAGGGTGTCTTGGTGACATTTAACTGAAAATGAAGACTAGTCAGCTAAGAGTAGGAGTCTGGACTCCTTGTCTCTGATGCCAAACCCTTGGGAACTGTTTCATGAGTTTAATATTTCAAAAATGTATTTCATTAAACATGTCCATTTCAAAAGAATTTGTTTTAAAACATTGGCACTTTCTGTTCCACTTCAGATACAGAAGCAATTTTTTTCTGTATTTTAGGGAAGGTTCTACAGAATGTTAAGGGTCTCACTACTAGATTGGACTCACAGTGACCTGCCTATTTACAGCCTCCCGAGAGCTGAGGTTACAGGCACATGCCACCACACCTAGTCTCAATTACCATCTCAGCGTGCCCCTGGATTGGGACCAACACAGCAGGCCTGGGGATCAAACCCCCAGCCCCTGCACCTGCTTGCAGGCACTTTAATCCACTGAACTATTTGGCCAGCCCAGAAGTGATTTTTCAGGCTTTAGTTGCTTCCGCAGATAAAAACTGAATTTCTAGCGTTACGGATTTCTTGTGCAATTTCTTGTGCACCTTTCGATGTTTCTCGATGTGGCTCAGTTGTATCTATTCTACAACTGGAATGTGAACCACCTCTGATTACCTGAGACCTCAGCCAGATTTCTCCAAAGGGCTTCTGTTCCTCTATTGTCTGCTTGGCAACTTGGCTCAGAACATGCAACTAAAGTTTGCCTCTCAGAGAATTCTTGTTTAGGTTTCCCTCCAATACGAAGGATTATTTTATAGTTAAAGAAGATTTGTGCCTAAAACTACAGCATTGAATATTTTAGTTCTAATCCACTTTATTGTGATCCTTACTTCTTAGGACTCTCAGTAGTCTAAAACATGACACCCTTTAATGACATAAAGAACCAAAAGAAAGAAGCATCAGTTACTAAAACCATAATGCCAGTTGTTCAATTCCACTCTCCAATATCACAATTTTTTTTTCTTTTAAAATCCCCTACCTGGGTGTGGTGGCACACACCTGCAATCCTAGCACTAAGGAGGCTAATGCAGAAGGATCACCAGGAGGTCGAGGTCAGCCTGGGCCACAGGGTGAGCTCAAGGTCAGCCTGAGCTGTGCAGCAAGACATTGTCTCTAAATAAATACACATCAGCTCACCAGGCCTGGTGATGCCAGCCTGTGTTCTGGGCATTCTGGGAGCTTGAGGTAGTCGGATTACAAATTCAAGCCCAGCCTGAGCAAACTGGCCACTGAGAGAAGAAGAAAGAAGGTGATGGAGAAAAAGAGGAGAAGGAAAAATAAATGGGCTTGGAAAGTAACTCTGCAGTGACACTGGGTTCAACCCCAAGTACCTCAGAAAAAAGATCAGTGATTTCCTAGTACCAGGAATTCAGTCTGGCAACTCATCAGTCAAAAAAATACATTTTAAAATTTTTCTTATTTCTTGGTATAATTTAGCTCCACATAATGACCACATTCCTTATAGGGAATTTGCACCTTCATGTGATCTATCTTGATTCCTCTTTTCTTCTCCATTCCTATTCCCTCTTTTCAAACCCTGCTCCTCCTCTCCCCGTCCGCAAAGTTCAATTCTCATTTTATCCTTCTGTTTTTCCTTCCTTTTGTCCCATTCCCCTCTCCCCTCCCTACTCCTCTTTCCCTTTTGAGCAGTGCAAGAATTCTACACACTAGTTCCTCCCACTCCAAAGGCTGTTAGTCTACAATGGGAGATTCCCCATGGATCCCAAGGTTCTGTGATTCCTTTGGGACGACCTTGACTGCTCTCTCCTGCTCACTTTTCCTGGGGGCAGTGTCTGCAGGCACAGGGACGAATCCTGCCTCGGGCTCCCCTCCCCAGGGCGCCACGTGCTGTCAGCTCCAGGACAAAACCTGGCTCCCGCCATCAAGCTTCCTGAAGTTTATGCTCCCTTGTGAACAAGCAGAAACACCATCTGCAGGGCTACTAAATGGTATGGAGAGGTGTTTCACAAAAGCCTTATTAAATTCAAAAAGGTATAAGTAGACTGGTGGAGCGCACCTGTAACCCCAGCTCTTAGGAGGCTGTAAACAGGCTGATCACTAAAAGTCCCATCTAGTAGTGAGATCCTGAATACCCTGTAGACCTTTCCCTAAATTACAAAAAAAAAAAAGAAAAGAAAAGAAAGAGGTTTCCCATTTAATAAAAATATGTAGCGCCTTTAAAGATTTTTCTTTACAATGAGAGCAATGTGTTAAAATGTTTTTTTTTTCTAAAATATCAAATTAAAGCTGTGGCAAGATGTTTTTAAAGAAGTCATGAGTTGATGTAGTCTTCGGGGTCTGGGATAGAGAGAAGTGCTCCAAGAACTCACCAGGATTTTCCTCTATGAATTGTACTTTCTTAGTCTGTCTATGGTGGCAAATTGAAACATATAGATTTTGGTATTCACTTGGTTAATTTAAGCAAAAACAAGCTAACTGTATCTGTCTACTGAAAAACAATACTTGAGTATGTAAGTTATCCAGATTACCTGTCCAAATTAACTGGCCAAGTGACAACATTTTTTCCAGGATCCCTAGGGACAGCTGATCCGCAATTATCTGAAGAATGAAGGAGGAATATTTTCATGGAATTTCAGTGAATGTGGAACTCAGGGCCCAGTGTCCCACTGTTAACTAAAATCTGGTTCCTAGGGTTCTCAAAATGTTCTCTCCTTTGTTAGCTTCTAAAATAATTATATCTGCAATATGGTCTACATTCTGGAAACTGCTTCTACCAACTGCTAGACAGCCATTTTCTCTAATTAAGTTCATCTCCTACTCCATAGTTTACAGAAATAAGTCTCCTTTAAAAAGGCCCAACACCTCAATAGATATATTTCCAGTAGGATTTACCATCAATGAAAACAACTCATACTTCATCAACCTTTAAAATGAGTAGCTTTTGCATTCACTGGGAAAAGCGTGGCACGGCAGTCCAACAGTCTGCCTTTTTTCTATTCTGGAGCTACAGAGGTTTCCCATTTAACGAAAACCTATAGCACCTTTGAAGAGATTTTTCTTTACAATGAGAGCAATGTGTTAAAATGTTTCTTTCTTTTCTAAAATATCAAATTAAGCAAATGTGCAGTACAAGTGCCCCTGGCTAGGCCCGGTAGCTGCCCTCCAGTTCCCACTCTCCTCAGCAGCCTGCATTCCCAGCCTCCCTTGCAGTCTGGTTGCCAGGCGATTAGATTCTCCTTGACCACACGTCAGCACTAGGTACTGTGGGGAATCTCGCTTTAGGATTCAGCCTTCTAGAAGAATATGTTTTCTCCAATTCACTTTCCCATCCCCCAGCCAGACTGGAGACCTGGAAAGCAGCCTCATTCATGAAGATGACCATACTCTCTGGTCACGCACGAATATCATGTTGGGAAGAGCTGGGGTTCCTGGTTTGCAGCGAGGAAGACGGCCACTCACCGACCTAGCCTGCCCTAGTCAGGTCCATCAGCTTGAGCTTGCGTGTGTCCCCCATACTTTATGCTCTGGAAACTTAATCCCCAGTGCAACAGTGTCCAGAAGGGGGGAAGGGGGCTCGTGGGGAATATGTAGATCACAGAGGCTCCACTTTCACAGGTACATCAAGGCCATTATCATAGCAGTGGGTTTGGCTCCCTCACTTCCTTCCCCCCGCCTTTCAGGCCCTGGACAACTCTTTAGACCCCAACTCTGTTACGATGGAAATCTGTTCTATAAATAACGCACACTCAGGGATTCTACCGTAGCACACAAGATGAACTAAAACAACAGTGCTGGAACAATTACAAATTTGGGGTTTAAAAAAAATAGTCAGAATACTGAACCTACCAAACTAATGTATCATCTAAAGAACTGTCTGTTTTCTTGGTTTAGCCACCAGAAACACCTTCAAAGAAATTTGGAAAAATAAAGTTGAGAGCATGAAACATAGTTTCATCTTTTACCAAATGTGTAACTTTTAGAAAAAAAAAATACCTTTATACATCAGTTTTTTTAAAATGGTTTTTAAAAATGGGTTTTATTGTTTTTGCTAAACAATACCAATTTTTTTTTTTTTGAAGGCAGGGCTTGAATTATTTAATTTTGATCCATTCATTTAATTCGAAAAAAAAGGAAGGGAAGGAGATCATGGCCAAAAAGAATAGTAGTTAACCCACTCCAACCCCAAGGCACCAGCCAGGCCCACGCGCAGCCCCTCGCCCGTGCGGGCGGCTTGCCAATCGTGCTACGGCTCTCCGCAAGTCAGTCACACCAAAGTCCAGCCGCCTCCCCGGCTGCTGCCTGCCGGGAGCACATACATCAGCTTGCGAACTGTCACTTTGGGGCTGGGGCATGGGTGAGGAGGGTGGGGCTTGGGCCTTGGCGGGCACCATCTCGCGGGGTGGGCAGCCCGGTGTCCGGGAGGACGAGCCCTGCAAGTGCAGCCTGCAACCTGCTGGTGGCCCGGGAGCCCCGGAGCCAGGTCCCACCTCGGTGGCCCGAGCCGAGGCGGTGGCTGGAGGGGCAGCAGGAAGGGCAACACACTGTATTTCAGGGGTAAAAGGTGGGAAGAGTGGCCATGATCTAGTAAAA
>PVKA01046882.1:0-14657 GCA_004027165.1 Ctenomys sociabilis
GAAATACCACATCTTTTTCAACCATTCTTCATGTGATGGACATCTTGGCTGTTTCCAAGATTTTGCTATCACACATTGTGCTGCTATAAACATAGGTATACATATATCTCTATGATACAGTGTATCCAAATCCTTTGGGAAAATTCCCAGTAGGGGGATAGCTGGCTTGAATGGGATTTCTAGTCCTATTCTTTTGAGGCAGATCACTGATTCAGTGAGCAACTTCTTCAACCAGATTGTAACATTAAGTTAGCTAAAAACTCATCACTATAATGATCCACTGATTAATATCTTGCTCCCTATAACCTAATTCTTAAGTGTATATAAAATTTAGGGGGGATATCTAGACAACACTAGTGTGTTTCTTCTAAGCATAGATGATGGCTCTATGCATTCCAAGAGTAAACTTTACTTAACCTTGGGGGCCAGGCTATAACCTTGTCTAACTGAATATTTCAAATAGTGCAACCACTATTGAGAATGGAACCACTGTATCTCATCAGATATGACAAAATAGTGTATTTTGTGATCTGTCTGGATTAGAGGCAATTATAGTGTTGAATTAGCAGTTCTTCTTGCTTTTGGAGTTCAGACCATGCTATTGCCTGACAACAGAGCTCAATAAGTAGCTTTGTATAAGATCTTGAACTGTAAAATTACTATAAGGAAGCATAGGGGAAAATCATTGGTGTTGATTTGAACAACGTTTTATTTTTTTGATTTGACACAAAATCTTAGTCAATAAAAATGAAAAATCAATGGGATTACATTAAATTAAAACAAATATGCACACCAACAAAAGCATCAGAGTATGAGAAAAAAATATTCAAGCTATACATCTAAAGATGAAATGTCTTCAAAAATATATAAGGAACATAACTTGTTAGCATATAACTACATTGAAAAATAAATGTGCAAAGTACCTGTAAAAAAGATTATACAATTAGGCAAAACACAAATGAAAACACTTTTCAGTATCATTATTTATGAAGGTAAGGCAAATTAAAATCACAGTAAGATGTCACCTTCACATATCATAATGACATTTATGAAAAAGACAAAATATAATCAGTGCTGGCATGGAGACAAGTAAGGATATTGAGAAAAAAATCTTTGTATACTATTGGTATGGATGTAAGTTACATTTTTTGTTATATAGGTCTTGCTTTATCTTGGTCTTATCCAGCAGACAAGTGTAAAAATGAGCTATAAAAAGTAAAGCCGTATTAATATGCTGAGCTGTAAAAGGCTCAAGTCAACAACTTCTGATACTTCCAGTCTTGTGGATGCCCCACTACTATTATAAATTACTGGACTATATTGGATTACTCTGATGAATTCATACACCTTCAGTATATGAATGCCAATGGAATATACATCTCTGACAAAAATAAAAAAGGATTATAAATTAACCATTTTGTAGTGGAAAAAATATATATGTATATACAAAATTGCATAAATATACAGCTACCTTCTCTTAGTTCAATGAGCAGAAGGTTTTGAACTAATAGTATTTAGACAACATATCATGTCTGCATCTTGTACTTGGAATAGCTACTACAAAGGCAACAATATGCAATATATTAACTATTGTAATTGTCCTACTCACTTGTTTTGAAACTATCTCATTGCTTCTTTCTCAATAAAAATATTGAAATATAAAATAATAATACAGGTACTGTGGAAAAAAGTATGAATTCCCCAAAAAGCCAAAAACTGGAGTTATCATATGAAACAATGATCTCATTCTTGTTACGTATAGAGAAAATGATATCTCTATGTCTGAAATATATATATTATGATATTTGCTGAAGCACAGTACATCACTAGATTAATAGGTAAACAAAAATACACATAATGGCATAATGTGTATTCCACATACTATATAGTCAACATTATAACAGAATAATATATATTGTAATAATATAATGGTTATGGGGTTCATGATTAATTTTCTGTTATTTTCCCAGAACTTTGAGGTTCAACATTATATCATTTATTTGAGCTCATTCTGTTTTCGTGATGTGAGAATCCATTGCTCTGAATCTTCCTCATAGAGAACTGCTTTCATTATGTCTCATAAGTTCCAGTATATTGTAACAGCATTATTTAAATGTAGATACTATTGAATTTTATATTTAATTTCCTCTATGACAAATTGGTTGATCAAGAGGATGTTGTTTAATTTCCATGTGTTTCTGTAAGTTTTGTGGTTTCTTTCGCCATTGATTTCCAATTTCATTGCAGTATGGTCTGATAATCTGCATGGGATAATTTAAATTCCTTTGCATTTACTTCAACATGTTTTATGGGTAATGTGGCTTACTTTATTGGGACATTTTATATATATTTGAGAAGAATGTGTATTGTGATGTGGTGTTGAACACTCTATAGACATCTACTAAGTCCATTTGTTCATAGGTTTATTCTAATTCTGCTATCTCTTTGTTGTTATTGTGTCTAGTTGATCTATGTATTTATGAAACTTGGGTATTAGGGTCCCCAATTACAATTGTATTAGTTCTTATTTGATTTTTCATGCCTGTGATAGTTGTTTTATGTAGTTTGGTGCACCAGTGTTATGTGCATATGTATTTATTATTGGTGTCTCTTTTTGGAGTTCTACTGTAACAAGTATATAGTAAACTTCTTCATTTCCTTTGATTAGTCTTGGCTTGAAGTTTGCATTGTCTGCAAATAAAATAGCTATCCCTGCTTTTTTCCTGATTTCCTGTGTAATGGAGTATTATCTTCAACCTCTGATTTTCAGCCTATGAACTTGTTTTTGAATGAAATGTGTTTGTTGAATGCAGCATATTAATGGATCTTGTTTTTTCATCCAATCTGCCAGTTTGTTTCTATTGGTGAGCTGAGACCATTTACACTGATTTTTATAACTGGCATGCATGAGTTTGTGTTTTTCATGTATTTTCATATTTTTCCATGTCTTTTCCCTCTGATTAATCACTTGCCCTGCTTTGTGGTTTCTTACTATTGGTGCTCTTGCAGTCTTTTTTTCCCCTTTCTAATACATTATTCAAAGCATTCTGAAGAGCTGGTTTGGTGGTCATGAATTTCTTCAGTTGTTCTTTATCATGGCAGAATCTTATTTCTCCATTGATTTTTAAAGATAGTTTTGCAGGGTATATCATTCACGGTTGGAGGTTATTTTCTTTTTGTGCTAGAAATACTTCTCTCCAAGCTCTTCTTAATTTGACAGTTTGTGTTGAGAAGTATGCTGTAATTCTAATGGGCTTTCTTTATAGGTCATTTCTTTTCTGTAGCCACCTTTATCACTATTTTTGTGTTGAATCTCTAGAATCTTGATTATTATATGCCTTGGTGTAAATTTATTTTGGTGATGGCTGTTCGAAGTTCTCTAGGCTTCATTTATTGTGTGTCAAATTGTTTATTCATGTTTGGAAGGTTTCTGTCATAATTTCTGCAAAAACTTACTGTATAGCTTCCGTGCTTTCTTCAACTTTTTCACTGACTGCAGTCAATCTTATGCTGCACTTCTTTGCTTCATTTTGTAGCTGTTCAATTGAGTTTTCTTGGTATTTTAAAGATTTGTTTCTTTTCACGGTCACTAGACACAATTTTGCTTTCTGTTTTCGCTTTTATTCAGCCTGTTATATATACTTTCTTTGGAGTTTTTAATCCCCTGAATTTTCTGATTCTTGGGTTCCATTAGTTTTCTTTTTTTTTTTTTTGAAATTACGCAGCAATTTATTCATAACACAGTATACAAATCTATGAATAGAAAGCACTTTTAGTTAGTAGTGCAGAAACGAAGCTTTATGGATGCCCATGGATAAAGCACTGCACATACTCATAGTAGAATTGAAGGCTTAATGGACATTAAAACTGTTTCTAGTTTTTTGTGAATATGAAGAGTGCTGGAAACAATCTTATATGTGCTTTTTGTTCATTTAGATGGACATTGTTCTAGGACACATTTCTAGTAATAGAAAAGATAGGTTGAAGGAGATATGGTTTATTTTTTTTTGTATTTTTTTCCATTTATTTTTATTTTATTAAAATACAAATGTCAATCAGACAGTTTCAAAACACCTTAACCATACAGAGTCGATGAATTAATACATTGCAAACAGTTTTCATAACGTTTTGGTATTGTACAAGGTGCATACATGATATTAGATTTACAGGTTTTTTATAGCTGAATTATATCCAAAATTCAATAATTATTTACCTAGTGGATGAGTATAGTACTAAAAGCCAACATAATATCCTGTCCAGCCACCATTAGTGCAGATGTTGGCTCTCATAGAATTATGTAGAAGCACAGCGTTATCTATCCCAACTGTACTGTGTATACACACACATCATGATTTTTTCTTTCTACAACCCTTCCTTTGTCTACACCTGTCAAAAGTGGGCACTCCATTGACATTCAACTAACTTAAGTGCTTGAACTCGACACCACAATCCAACACAGTCCAGCATTCTACAACCACAGTGAATTTATTCAAAGAAATTGTCGACCATATCCATTTACAGCTCAGCTTAATATTATGGGCTCACGATGTATACTTCATTTTTATACTTTTCTGCTGGATGGTTAAGACCTAGGTAGATCAAGACTTATATACCATCACAAGAACTTTATATTTCCTATGTGGTCATTGAAGTCCTCTCAGGGTTTATCTTGTAGTCCTGTACATTATTCTGTAGTTCCTTTGTCTGTGTCATCCATGTGGATGAGTCACGGCCAATGCTTGACCAGATTTCTCTCTGTGAGAGCTTGAGAGAAAGTTTTCTCTTCATATGACACTCCCCAGGCACACCTTAGAACTGCAATCTCTTTCCTCTGTGGCTCTATAATCTCCTTGTTCAGAAAATTTGGAGCTCACCTGAGTTTCATGATGTTGCAGTACAGGTTCTCCTATGTCCTGAGTCTTCGCTGGAGGTCAGAGTCTATTGTCACTTTCACTCAAACGGATTTGCCAGCTTGTGATTGAGGTTTTAATTTCCTGTATATCACTTTGGATCTGTTTCATACATTCTATTTATTTCCTATATTGCTTATTCAGTGGATCCATCATTTGTATATTCTGCTCCATTTTTTAAATCAGTGTATGTGTTAGAAGCACTTAGTACTTCTTTCATTATAGTTATCACTACTTTTTTTACTTCAGAAATTATTTCTGATCTGATCTGTTCTATACCTTTCAGCAGTTGTTTCTTTACTTCCAATGCTACTATTTCAGAGATTTCAGGTGTGTGATTTCCAATTTCCTCTATGCTAGTGTCATGTGCATTTGTACTTGTGGATTCAGGGCCTGAGACTGCTTTTTTCCTTCTCTTTTCCATTTTGTATACCACTGACTTTTTTTACCTTTGGTGTAGAGCTTAGATAGAGTTATTACCTTAGCACCAGGTCTGGATCTAGGAAGTTAAGGTGGAGTGACTTGGGTCTGGTTTCTGTGGTCCACTTCTTCCTGCTGCAGCCTTGCAGGTAAACCCTTTGTGTCACACTGGCAAGATGTTCTGCTCCTGAATCAGCTGGGTGGTTCTTGCCTCTAGTCTCTTTGCAAGGAGTTCTGCTGAAGGGTTCTAGGCTGGGCCTGTGCTCTGGGTTGATTTAGTGTCCAGCAGCCCAGGTGGTCTCACTCACAAGCTGGGCCTGCGCTCTGGGTTGATTCAGGGTCTTGGCGGCCCAGTCAGTCTCACTCACATGCCAGGCCTGTGCTTTGTGTCGCTTTAGGACCTGGCATCCCCGGTATTGTCTTTAAAATAAAATTTGAAGAGAACATTTATCTAATTGCATCAACAAATCACCCTATATCTTCTATGTAAAGTTATAATTTTACAATGGATTGAGTACGGTATATTTAGAAATAATTTTGGTACATTCTAGTTTAGTAGGTCTTAAAATCAGGCCCCCTCACAGTTCCTAGTCAAGATTCTTGAACTCATCATGTATGTTTGTCTTTTCTTAGTTCAAGCGCATCATTGCTTCTGGTTACTCAGAGGAAAGTGCAATACTTATTCAAGTGTATCTAAACTTTTTATTCTTGATTAGAATCCCAGTTTTCAATGTTATTTCAATTCTAATGTTTCATGTATATTTTCATTTCCTGTTAGAATAGTGAACCCCTACAGAAGTAAATTAGTTAGGTCACAGAAAATATCCAAATTGTATTACTGTAAAATATTTTATTTTACTTTATCTTCTTTGCAAAACTCTCAAAGCCTCAATAAATACCCATAATGTAAATTATATAAACAAATTATGATTTGTAAACTATTTTAGCATTTTAGCTTGACAGGGCTCAAGAGAGAAAAGCTCAACTTCCCCTAGTCCATCCACCTACTTTCTGTGGTGATCCACTTCCCTTGCTGGCAGCTGCAAGTTGGATAATAATATCTTTGTGGTGACAATCAGTTAGAAGTTTCTTGTTGACACAGGACAGGGCCTAATTTGGGGAGAATGTTACTAACCCACTTGTAAGGTGAGCACTTAAGAATGATGTCTTCATACATTCTACCTTTTGGTTTCCTTGTGTATCACTCACATTACTCCAAGTCATACGGGGCACTTCAAAGTCTTTCTAGAGTGACTGCATACAAAGTCTTTTCAAAATGTCAATGAAAACAATATACATCCACCTCACAGCTTTTTTTCTGTGAGATATCCTTTAGAAACTGACTTACTATGCAGGTAAAAACACGCTGGGAAGATTCAATTTTTTTAGGTTATAATTTCCTTTAGAATTGCCTTATCTTTTAGAATGGCTCTATTCAATTATTTTTCTGTCAAGTTCTGTTTTGAACTAATAAAAACTAACTTCTTAAAAATAACCTTTGAAAAATAGAACTAATCCTCACTAAAACCCACATTTTTTTTATCTATTTCTCAGTTGATGAGCATGTGTACTTTTTCCAATATTTAGCTATTACAATTAGCTATTGTGCTGCCATAACAATGAGTGCACATATACTACTCTTGTATAGTATTTTTGATTCATCTAGGAAGGGGGAATAACTGTGTCAAAGGGGACCTCTAATCCTAGCTTTTTAAAAAATCTCCACGCTGATTTTCAGAGTGACTGTACTAGCCCACACTCCCCCCAGCCCTGGAGAAGTGTTCATTTTCCCCACAGCCACACCAACCTTTCTTATTGGTTGATTTCTTGATAGTAGCCATTCTTTCTAGAGAGACATGGAATCTCAGTGTTGTTTTAATTTGTATTTATTGAAAGACCAATAATGCGGGACTTCTTTTACATATTTATGTGCTATTGATATTTCTCCACCTGAGAAGAGTATATTCATCTCAGATGCCAATTTTTGGAATGGGTCTTCATATTTGGAGGGTCTCAGTTTTTTTCAGTTCTTTATCTGTTCTGTTAGAAGTCCTTTAGCTGAGGGACAAATGGCTATATTTCCATTCAGTGTCCCCTTTCCCCTTTTTTGGTGATTTATTTTGTTGTGCAAAAGGTTTTTAATAAGGTCAGATCCTATTTGTTGATTCTTTATAATATTTCTCTTGCAGTCTGAGTTTTGTTGATGAAGTCTCTGTTAACACCTATGTCTTCTAGATTTCTACCTATTTTTTCTTCCAGTGAATTTATTTTTGTATTTTAGTATTTAGATCTTTGATCCATTTTAACTTTTCTTTAGTGCATGGTGATAAAAATCAGTTTAGTTTTATTTTATCATATATGGAAAGCAAGTTTTTCCCACACCATTTATTAAAAATACTACATTCCAGTGAACATGTTTAGCCCTTTTGAAAGTTAAGCTGGCTGACTGTGTTTGTAGTTCCGTTTGCATCTTCTGACCTATTCCATTGATACTCATGTCTTTTTTGCCACTATCACGCTCATTTTCTCAGTGTAGTTTTTAGTATAATTTCGGATAAGGGGGGCCGAAGAGATGGCTTAGGGGAAGGGATTGTGTTTTGTGCCTTGCCTTTGTTTCCCAGTGTTGCTTTTGCTATTTTTGGCCTCTTTTCATTTCAAATGAAGTTTAGGAATGTTTTCTCCAGATCTATGAGGTATGCTAATGACATTTTGATTGAGGATGCACTAAATATGATGTGGAATTTTTATGCAAAGGAGTATTACTCAACTATAAAGAAAGACAAACTCAAAGTCTTTATAGATAAGTGGATGCAACTAGAGGCTGTATTCATAAGTGAAATAAATCAGGCCCACATGTTTACGTATCATATTGTCTCCATAGTGTAAGACCCTGAAAGAATAAATAAAACCTGAAAGGCATAATAATACAGTAAAACAGAAAAAAACTAAACTTAAGCATGAAACAACGAAGATGGGAGAAAAGAAAAAAGAAATGAAAAAAGGAAAGTGGGAAAACACATAAGTTTATATAAGATGGCTGAGATAATTGTATTAAGAATTTCCATCATTTTTTTAAAACAGCAGTCAATGTTTAGAATTTTCAACTTAACTAACTTTGTATGCTGATATCTGCAATCTGAGCAACTACATCAAGGACAGCAATATGTAGTACAAACCCTATGGTTGAATACCTCTCATCTTGGTCTTCTGAATCTGTACTTTTTCTAATGCAGTAGCAATTATTATACTCTATTTAAAATAAATTTTAAAAAGACAAGTGAAAAATTAAGATTTCTTGAAAGCAAGAAGTAATATTCAATTATTTGTCCCATGTTGCATAACTGTATCTGTTAATCTGAGCAACAGATTTGATGATAAAAGTAGATAATATGACCACTACTGTTAATTAGCGATTCCTGTTTTGAAAATCCGTAACATATATATCGTTGCACACTACCCTGTGTCTGTCATTTGTTCTGTTTGTTTTTGCTTCGATTTTACTCTTCAAAATAAAGTAAAATTTAATTTAAAAGAAGAGATCGCATTAAACTCTACAAAGCAGTTTTGGAAGTATTGGCATGTTCACTATGTTGTTTCTTCCTGAACAAGATCAAGTAACATCTTTCCATTTTCTACTATTCACTTTTATCTCCTTTTTTGGGGATGGTAAATTTCACTGTACAGACATTGTATTTCCTTTGTTAGATCGTGTCCTTAATATTTCATTTTTTAGATGAAGGGTGTGTTTTTCCCTAATTTTTTTTCTCTCTCTCTAAGAGTTTGTTTCTTCTACACGGAAGGTTGTTGATTTTTTTTTTTGTGTGTGTGTGTTGACTTTGTATCACACTGCAGTATTGAATTTAGATATTAAATCTATAAATATTTTTGTGGAATTTTGTAGGTCTTCTATACATAATATCTTTTTTATTATTTTTATATTTAAAAGATCATTCACAAAATACATATCCATACCTTTACTTTCTGTCATGCAGTTGAATGTGTTGTTTGGAATTCCTCCCTCGAACCTGGAAGCCAGCTAGGGCCTCAGTTGTGTGGATAGATTTGTTTTGTTCTTGATCTTTCTGTGTTGAGGATGTGTGTGGGTCATCTCAAAACATCAGGTTTGTTCCAACCACATATTGCATGTCTTTCTTAAGTTAGGTGTCAGTGTTACACAAATAGATCTTATCTCAGGAGCACAGAGGATGATAGGCAGAGGGGAGAAACATGAGTTGTGTAAGTTGTTGAGAGCTTGCAACAGACACAAATCAAAGGGTCCAAGGATGACAGAGAGTGGGGAACCCCAGGCCTGTGAGCCACACGGTTGCCCTTAGCCTTCCAGCCATCCTGCTAGGTCTTCCTTCTCCACGGCTCAAGCACCTCCCACTGGTACAAGTGGTTACTCAGTCACTGCAGGATATTCCATCTACTTTCCTCCCAATGCAAGGGCCTGAGTTCAGTCCCTTTTTCTGCTAAAAAAGAAAAGAAGAGAGAGAGAGAGAGAGAGAGAGAGAGAGAGAGAGAGAGAGAGAGAGAGAAACTCATGTATATATAATAACTTGTGATCTGAGAATAATAATTGAACTTCTTCCTTTCCTATCTTTATTATTAAGGTTTTCTTTTGTTGAATTGCTCTGGTTGTTTCCAGGATTATATTGAATAGTAATGGTGATAATAGCATCCTTATTTTGCTAGTCATTATATAGTGGAAGGTTTCATTTTTGACCATTTAATGTAGGGTTAGGTGTGGGTTTGTCATAGATGCTTGTATGAGATTGGGAAAGTTCATCTATCCCAATTTTCTGTAAGGTTTTAATCATGAATGGGTGGTGGACTTTGTCACATCATTGTATTTCTGCTATTAAGATGACAATGTATATTTTGTCTTTCGTCAGGTTAATATGGTATACTTCTTGATTTACCGCTGGGATGAATTGTACTTGGTTGTGATATATACTTTTCTTGATGATTTGCTGAATTGTGCTTGCTAGTATCTTAGTAAGGACATTTGTATCTATTTTTATGAGAGAGATTGGTCTTTTGGTTGTTGCTGTTATTGTTTTTGCATTATTTTCTGGTTTTACACTCAGGAAAATATGTGCTTTCCAGGATTCAACAGTGACTTTGTCTGGGCCTAGGCTTTTCTGTATTGGAAAACTTTAATTACATTCTCAATTTCATTGGCTATTTTCTGGTTATTTAGAACTTTTATATCTTCTTGATTTACTTCTGGTAGATTGTGTCTATGAATCTGTCCATTTCTTCCTGATTAGAATATAGGTGCTCATAGTAGGTATTGATTGCCTCTAAGGTTTCTGATGAATCTGTTGGGATTTTCCTTTATATTCCTAATTGCTTCAATTGGTACTTTTCCTTTCCTCTTTTTGATGATCTTGGTTAGTGTTTTATTAATTTTATTTATGCTTTCAAAGAACTGACTTTTGGATTCCTTGATTCTTTGTTTTGTTTTTTAGTCTCTATTGTATTAATTTCTGCTCTTATTTTTATGCTTTCATCTTTAACACATTTTGGCTTTGATTCATGTTTCTTTTTCTAGAAGTTTAAGATTCAGCATTAGGTTGTTTATTTGAGCTTGTTTTATTTTCCTGACACATGTTTATTGCTATAAATTTCCCTCATAGGACTTCTTTCAATGTGTCCCATAAATTTTAGTATATTTTATGATAATTATAATTTAATATAATTAAATTGTTTAACTTTATCTTCAATTTATTCTTTAACCATTGGTTATTTACAAGGGTGTTGTTTAATTTTTATGTGTTCATGCAGTTTTTGTAATGTCTTTTCTCCTTCACTTCCATGGTCATTGTAGTATGGTCCAATCATGAAATACATTGAATGATTTCAATTATTCTAAATTTACTTAACCAGGTTGTCTGATGTGAAGTTTAGAAGAATGTGTATGCTGACATTTGTGGTGTAACATTCTGTTGATAATAGATATTTGCACCATCAAATCTGTTGCTCCAGCTAGGGAAAAGGTAACAAAAGATCTTACAAAATACAAATAGAATGCAGGAAAAAACAATTCAACATCTGCAAAATGATGCAAAGATGAACAACGTAAGAATAATAGCCATCAGTAAGAAAGGAGTCAGTACAAATGATATAAAAAGAGGCTGGTTGGATCTCTGCAGATCAGCCCAGACCAGCACCTGAGTGAGCTCTTGACTACATGCTTGGGAAAATTTCTTCCCTGCTCTCTCACTCTCTCAGGAAACCTCCACCCATCTGATCTAGCCAAAGCTTAGGCCCAACAAGTGTGGAGGTGAGCTCCTGCACTCCCCTGTGCTGGTTGGATCAAGAGCAGGCTCAACGTTGAAATAAGGGACTCTGAAGACTCCACCCCCAAGCCATTCAAGTGAGTGAGAACTTCTGTGACCCGCTCAGGATCCCTAGATACAGCACAGCTCAGGGCCTGCACTGTGTGGGAGAGCTGCGGCTTCTCTGACAATGCAGGAAGTATCAGGACCAAAACCCAGGCATGTCACATGAGACCCTCTGCCATGCCTCTCCAATCCTCCTGAGCCACCGCCCCCAACCCTGCCAAGTGAGAGAGAACGTTTGCGGCACTCTCAGACATCCAGATAAAGAACAAGCCCAGACACAGCTAGTGTGTGAGAGAGGTTCTGCACTCCACTGTGCCCCCTGGGCTAGGGGCACAACAGAGGGGCACCACAGGTTCATTGTTGCACTACAAGGGCACAACAGGTTCATTTCCAAGGGCTGCAGCAAAAAGAAACTGAACATAACAACTTGACCTAAGCAGGCATAGCTAGATAAACTAAACTTAATAGAGGTACACCTGAATTTCAGTAGGTGCGAAGGTTATAACTGCACCAAAACTCTACACCAGATGTCAGACATCAGTGCTATATAAAATGATAAAGACAAGAAGCAAAATGCAATCTCAGGCCTTAAGTCCACCCAAAGCAAATGCATAGAACACTAGCTCAGCTGAAATGTATGAATTAATAGCACTGGGAGTAAACAAACACCAGAAAGGTATAGAGGAATTCAGAGCAGATTTAATTTATGAAACAAAAAAAGAAATCTCAGAATTTATAGCATTTAAATTAAAGAATAAAACACAGAAATATATGAAGGAAAACCAATGCCCATAGAGAACGAGTGCAAAAGACATGAACTCAGCTGTAATCTACGAATCAATAGCATCAGAAGTAAATGAACAACAGCAGAAAGGTATAGAGGAACACAGAACAGAATTAATTTCTGAAACAAAAAAGAAATCTCTGAATTCATACCATCTGAAATACAGAATTAAGTACAGAAACAAATGGAGGAAACCCAATCTGAAAAACTTTCAGTAAAAGAATTAATAACTGCTTCTAAAGAATACATTGAAAACGAATAGAGGAGATTAGAAAAATGATGGATTTATTGAATGAGCAATACAGGAAAGAAATAGATCACATGAAGCAGAGTCAAAGATATATAGAAGAACACAAAATATTAATCATAAACCTGCAAAACCGTTTGAGTGAAAGTGAAGACAGAGCCTCACAACTTGAAGACACTAGTTCAGCAAGTGAAAAGGTTAAGAAAAGATCTCTAAAAAACAACTAGGATGCAAAAAAGAAATCCATCACCTGCAAGACGATGCAGAGATGAACAATGTAAGACTATGGGGCATGAATGAGAAAGAAGGAGTCAATTCAAATGACATAAAAAGTACATGGGCAGAAGTAATAGCAGAAAACTTTCCAAATATGAGGAAACAATGTGACATTCAAGTAACCGAATCATACAGAACAGCAAATAAGTTTAACCCAATTAAAAACACACCAACATATATAACAGTCAAGATGCCACAAATCCAGCACAAGAATAATATACTGAAAGCTTCTAGAGAAAAGAAGCAGATCATATTCAAAGGAAAACCCACCAAAATTACAGCTGACTTCTCTACACATGAAGCCAAGGAGAGCATGGAGCAAAATACTTCAAGTCCTCTCTGAAAAGAAAAAAAAAATGATGGCCCAGAATACTATACCCTGCAGAACTCTCTTTCAAGTTTGATGGAGAAGTGAAATACTTCCATGAGAAAGAACAGCTAAAGAATTTCACGAGAACAAGGCCAACCCTAATAGACTACTGAAAGATATTCTAGGGAGGGAGCAAAATGACCAGAACTCCAACAATGAAAACATAAGGAACCCACTAAATAGGGCACACAACTAAACACATTGCAAAAATAGTAAATGAGAGCAGGTGAATAACAAGGCAATCATAAGTCAACACATCTCAATTATAACCATCAATATAAATGGACTCAATTCGCCAATTAAGAGAAATAGACTGTCATAGTGGATTAGGAAACAAAATTGAACAATATGCTGCATAAAAGAAACACAGTTGACTGAAAAAGAAATTTGTAGGTTGGAAAACAATACTATATGCCCCAGAACCTCAGTATAAAAATGGGGTAGCAATCTTGTTCTCAGACAGTCTCAACTTTAAACCCAGAATGACCAAATGAAATAAAGAAGGCAACTACATACTGGTTTAAGGGAAAAATTCAAGAGAAAAAGGTAACACTCATGAATATGTATGCGCCAAAAAGGGAGCACACAACTATATAAGAAAAATGTTAATGGAAATGAAAACTATAGTATCCAATACCATAATCTTAACAGGCGACATTCACAAAACCTTATTCCAAAAAGATAGGTCAACTAGACAGAAAATTAGCAAAGAAGTAGCAGAACACAACCAGAGCTTGAAACAAATGGACTTGGTGACATATACAGAGTGTTTCACCCAACCACAGCTGAATACACATTTTTTTCAGCTGCACATGGATCATTTTGTAAAATAGACCACATACTAGTCCATAGGTCATGCTTAAATATATACAAGAAAACAGAAATTGTTCCATGCATATTGTCTGACCACAGTGCAATGAAACAGGACATAAAGGACAAAATAAACCAGAAAAAAACCCTAAATACTCCATTATATAGAAATACCACATCTTTTTCAACCATTCCTCATGTGATGGACATCTTGGTTGTTTCCAAGATTTTGCTATCACACATTGTGCTGCTACAAACATAGGTACACATATATCTCTATTATACAATGTATCCAAATCCTTTGGGAAAATTCCCAGTAGGGGGATAGCTGGCTTGAATGGGATTTCTAGTCCTATTCTTTTGAGGAGTCTCCATACTGACCTCCACAATGGTTGTACCAGTCTACATTCCCACCAGCAGTGGAGAAGTGTTCCCTTTTCCCCACAACCTCTCCAACATTTGTTGTAGGTTGATTTCCTTATGATAGCCA
>PVKA01046884.1:0-14656 GCA_004027165.1 Ctenomys sociabilis
AAAAAAAAAAAAAAAAAAAAAAAAAAAAAAAAAAAAAAAAAAAAAAAAAAAAAAAAAAAAAAAAAAAAAAAAACAAAGTGAAAAGACAACCCACAAATTTTGAAAAATTCCTAACTAATAAGCAATCAGACAAAGATCTGCTCTCTAGAATATATAAAGAGCTAAGGTATAACAGAGCCCTCAAATTTAAAGACCCAATTCAGAAATTGGCATCTGAGATGAATACACACTTCTCAGAGGACGAAATTAAAGAAGTGAATAAATATATGAAAAAATGCTCCACATCGCTAGCCATCCGTGAAATGCAAATAAAAATAATACTGAGATACCATTCCACTCCAGAGAGAATGGCTATCATAAGGAAATCAACCAACAACAAATGTTGGAGAGGTTATGGGGAAAAGGGAACACTTCTCCACTGCTGGTGGGAATGTAGACTGGTACAACCATTGTGGAGGTCAGTGTGGAGACTCCTCAAAAGAGTAGGACTGGAAATCCTATTCAAGCTGGCTATTCCCCTACTGGGAATTTTCCCAGTGGAACTGAAAACATTATATCATAGTGATATATGTGTACCTATGTTTATAGCAGCACAATTTGTGATAGCAAAATCTTGGAAACAACCAAGATGTCCATCACATGAGGAATGGTTGAAAAAGATGTGGTATTTCTATATAATGGAGTATTACTCAGCTATAAAGAATGATGAACTTGAAGCATTTATATTTAAGTGGATGCCACTTTAATATATACTAATAAGTGAAATAATCCAAACACATATGTACAAATATTATATAGTCTCCCTAGCATAAGAAGTCAAAAGAAGAAAAATACAAATAGAAATGTACAATAACTAAAAAGAATTGAGTCAGATAGTTAGGGCAAACTGTACAGCATATGCTGCAGGGTACTAATCAGCTTTTCTTCTAGATGGTTCACAACCTAAGTTCACAGATCAAAATTGGAGCAATAGGAGAGCCGCAAGGCCAGCCAACATTTTGACCCTAGCCTTCAAGGTTAGTGAAGACTCAGGACATAGGTGAACCTGTACTATAACATTATGAAACTCAGTTGTGCCCCAAATTTTCTGATCAAGGAGATTATGGAACCGCAGAGGAAAGAGACTGATGATCTATAGTGTGCCTGGGGAGAGTCACATGGAGAGAAAACTTTCTCTCAGGCTCTCACAGAGAGCAAACTGGTCAAGCATTGGCCGTGATTCATCCACATGGATGACACAGACAAAGGATCTACAGAGTAAGGTACAGGATTACAAGATAAACCCTGAGGGGACTTCACTGAATTCATCAGAAACAAAAGCTACATCTTTTGGTGTATAGGTCTTGCTTTATCTTAGTCTTAACCATCCAGCAGAAAAGTATAAAAATGAGGAATACAACGAGGGGCCATAATAATAACTTGAGCTTTAAATGGCTCAACTTCTTCAGATAACTCACTATTATTGTGCAATGCTGGACTGTGTTGGATTGTGTCACCGAGTTCAGGCACCTAAGTTGGTTTAATGACAATGGAGTGCCCAACTTTGACAGATCTAGACAAAAAAAGGGGTATACAAAGGAAGAATCATGATGTGTGTGTATAAACAGTACAGTTAGGATAAATATGCCGTGCTTCTGCATAATTCTATGAGAAGCAGGATTTGCACTAATAGTGGTTGGACAGGATATTAGGTCGGCTTCCAGTACCAATGACAACCACTAGGAAAATAACAAGGTAGAAAGTATTAATTATTGAATCTGTGATATAATTCAGGTATAAAAATATAAGATAAGTAAACAACTATACTCTCTTAATTCACTGATTAGGAACACCTGCTATAATAATGTCTATAAGTTAATACCATGTATGCACCTTGTACGATACCAAAACATTATAAAAATAGTTCGAAATGTATTAATTTATCGAATCTGTCCTGTTAATTTGTCTTGAACTGTCTCGTTGCTATTTGTTCTTCAATAAAACAAAATAAAAAGCTCTAAGCCAATGAACCAGGAGAATACGTGAGTTCTCCCAGCTCCTGTCTTCTGTCCCACGAAGTTTAATGGGAGTCATAGAAGAGGAACAGGTCCGAGATAGACTCCACAATGATAAATTCCTTTTCCATGACTGAGTATTTTTGTGGTTGAGAAATTATTTTAATGGCCCCCTAAAAGAGTTTTTTTTAACTGATTTCCTTTGCTTCTTTTCTTCGCAGCCACTGTGATAAACTGGTCAGACATATGGAAGTAAAAGCCGTATAGAATATGAAAGTGTTCACACCCATATTGCACAAAAATCTTGCCATTAATATGGAAAAAAGAGAGATCTTTGCCTACTGATGTCCAGATTGTACCCCACCCATGGCACGCCTTCTTTCCAAACCATGCATGAAGATGCTGTGTCTACTTTACTATTTCCTGTCCTTTTTATGCTTACTTATATAATCTTAAATCTTTTTTAAAGAATAAAAACATCTTAATAAAAATGGTCTGAGAGAACATTGGAAGTTGACAAAAGGAAAATATAGGACCAGCCAAACAGCTCAGTGGATTAAAGTGCCTGCAAGCAGCAACAGGGGCCAGGGTTCAATCCCCAGACTGCTATGCCAGCCCCGCCCATGGGGCACGCTGAGAAGGCAATTGAGACTGGGTATGGTGGCACGTGCCTATAATCTCAGCTCTTGGGAGGCTGTAAACAGGCAGATCACCACAAGTCCGATCTACTAGTGAGACCCTGAACACCCTATAGACCCTTCCCTAAAATAAAATAACTAAATATTTTTAAGAAAGGAAAATATATGCAAATACCCAAGGAAAGAAATTAACTTCCACACTGGTTGTTTTCCATTTGTTTATTTTGGTTTGATTTTTGTAGGACAGGGTCTCTTGATCTCACTATGTGTCCCAGGGTGGCCTTGAACTCAAGGTGATCCTCCTGCCTCAGCCTTCTGAGTTCTGGGATTACAGGTGTGCATCACCCAGTAGAAAGTATTCTAAGAAATAATCTGAATTCAAAATAGCTATGAGTGACCCTTTCTGCTATAAAATTGGCAAATATCTTTAAAAATTAAAACGAATATTATGGAGGCTATCATGAAACCTATGTTTGTAGTAGGATAATGAGCTGATGTAAACTTGTTTGATATGTAAGCATGATAGGGTTGTACAGATTCACATATGTATTCAGGTTGGCCTTGATCTCACTTTGTAGCCCATGCTGGCCTCTAATTCACAGGGACCTTCCTGCCTCAGCCTCCCAAGAGCTGAGCTTACAGACATGCAAATTTCCTATGTGTTTCTGTGTGTCTTTAAATTTTCTATAATAAACATGTACTCCTTGCATGACAAAACATATACTTTAGCCCTCCCCCTTAGTTGAAAGCAATGTTGCCTTGTACTTGATTAAATTGATTTTGCTTTCTTTTAAGGGCCATTATTCCGCAACAAGTTTTGTACCGGGGATTGAACTCAGGTCCTTGAACTTGCCAGGGAAGTACTTATTCTCCTGAGCCATCTCCCCAGCACAGTTCTGATTTTTGAAAAAGGTTTTTGTAGTTTCTCTTTAAGTAACAGAGTTATATTTGCACTGTATTTTCGCCTAAAATGTATCCATTTAAGGCCACTGCACAGGCTGGCAACTAAAAACACATTCATACTGTATTATTTTGTCTAAAAATAGACGTGACTTTCTATGTGCTCTGGTTCTGTGTCTACATGAATGTGTGTGTGTGTGTGTGTGTGTGTGTGTGTGTGTGAAACACATGACAGACACAGGTTTAGAGACTTCATTTGTCCTCACCACAATCTGAGGCCATGACTGTTTTCTTTAAGTTACAGACAGTCTTAGAGAGGGTCTGTACCGCACCAGAGGACAGTGGGTAACGGTAGGAGCTGGACCATGCAGATGGCAACCAGGAAGGGCTGAGGTGGTATGGAAATAAAAGTATGCCCAAGGGCGCGTTCTAGAAATGACACTCTGGTGATGGACCTCACACAGAAAGGTTCTCCGAACCCTCAGTGAATGCTGAAATCCGAGCCCCAAGGGGTGGCACAGCACGTGAGGATGCAGCTACACCAGGTTGTGTTCAGAGGGCCCCAAGCCTCTGGAGTTTAGGCCTCTGCGGTTGCCCTTCTCCGAAGTTTTAATCATTTTATCTTTGGATTTGTGTTTTGCAGGGGAAGCTTGCTGGACACCAGAGCGGGCGCCATCCTTCATGCTCATCTCTGGCGACGGCCAGCTCCCCTGGTCCCGAGAGGTCCCTTCCTGGCAGTCTGTCCTCCACTGCCTGGTGCCTGGGGCTCTGCCCAGCCTGCCCCTCTCCTCGTCTGTCCTCCCCACTGTGACCTTCCTCCTGCACGCCCTGGCACTGAACTGACAGCTAAGTCCAGTCCATGGTGCGGGTGGGTGAAACCAGGCCCATATTTGCTGTCAACTTTTGCCCACAGTAGTGACCCAAGTTCAACCGTGGGGAGGAACAGGGTGGGGACATGCACGCTGGGGCCCTGCCCTGGCTCAGCCTGGCCGGCAGCAGCATTTGTGCCCTGACTTGACAGCACTGTGACAGTTTGGACGGGGTGATTCGCTGTGGGCAGTGCTCCGCCTTGCCCCCAACCCAGGTGCTGAGTCTGGCTGGCACTCAGTTGCCATCTGCTGCATGTCCACCTGGTACCGGGCACCCAGGCTGCGTGGGCCTGTGGCTGGAGGGAGGGGCCCTTCCTGTACTCACCCTGCCAGTATCTGCCTGAGGGCGTCTACATTAAATAGCAAAGCCAGACAGCGCCAGAGAAAGAAAATGCTTTATATTTCAGGGCTTTAAGGGCACTCTTCCCCAGCTTTTTGAACAAGGGCCTGCATTTTTCATTTCATAGCCAGTCCCACAGTCAGACACTGTAGCTTGGGGCAATCAGAGGAGGGAATAGTTTACTCCGGAACGAATGATGGCTTATTTGCTTCTCCCACCCTTATTTACCCTGTCTTTAAAGTGTTTCTCCGGGGAGGCCTCCTGACTTCTCTTTCTGGTGTTAGAAGAAGACAGCCACAGGCCTGGGTTGCCTGCAAAGGAAGCTGCCAACCCCTGATAGTTTCCTGACTCCATGGGCTGGGGTAGCAGGAAGCACTGGACAGGGAAAGGAGAAGTTTGCACTTTGAGATTATTAAACAGCGTGACTAACCATTGCCTCCAGTAACAACACTCCTGGAGCCTTCTGTTTGGGTACTGAGTGTTCCTGCTCATCTTCAGGGAAGACACAGAGCGAGCTGGCTGGCTGAGTGCAGAAGAGCTGTATATTATCACTCGGGAGATGCCCCCAGAATGTGGGTTGTCTCGGGTGGGAGGCCACTCCCAAAGAGAGTCGGCCCAGGGCGTGTTCCTTCCAGCTTTATTGAAAACCACTTTCTGTAGGTTTCTCTCTGGTGGAAAGATAGTCCTCCGCCTGAAGACACCAGCTCGAATGCCAAGTGGGCTCTGAAGACCGCCCCGAGCCACTGCCTATTCCTGCAGATACAGATCTCAGTGCACTGGAAAATACAGCTTCGTACAATGCTGCACGGGTGCTGGATGTCTCCACAAGCTGAAGACAGGGCAGACAGTTCTGAGTCACAGCAGAATCCGAGTTTGGACGAGGAGGGAGCATGGAGCCGGCTGGATTTTCTCACAGGAGCAATGCATACCTAAAGCCCTAATCTTAGCTCTCACTTTTTTTTTAATGGCCCATATAAATCATATTCAAATCAACTATAAAGTATATAATTATATTCTGCTCAATAGTAAGCTTTCAAAATGTAAATTACTCTGGTAATAAAAAAAAATCAATAGCATCATTTTTCAATGAACTTTACTTAATTGTTCAGGAGATTCCTCCAGGAAGTGGACTGTAGAAAAGGAGTGAAGAGAATCTAGGGGAGGGGCTGGGGAGATGGCTCAATGGAATAAGCGCTTCCCCGGTTAATGCAAGGGCCTGAGTTCAATCCCCAGTTTCGCAAAAAAAAAAAAAAATGTTGTCAAGTGGGTTCACCTCAAAAACGAGAGATGGCTCAGTAGAATAAGTGCTTAAGTGCTTCCCTGGCAAGCGCGAAGGCCTGCGTTCAAGCCCCAGTTCAGGAGACGGCTGGGGGGGCTGGGATAGGGCTAAGAGTGAAAGGGGCCAATTCTCTGTGTCACCTAAAATTGTCATTTGTGTTCTAGAAACAGAAGACATCAAATAATTGCACCTTTCCCTGCCTCAAATCCCTCTCGGGTGTGTGTGCATCAGCTGGACACAAGATGATAAAACATCCAACGGACCCGAGTAAGACACACTTCTAGTCATTTATATTTTTTTAACAATTGGAACCTTCCTAGGGCTTGGGCCTGAGAGATTCCCTAAAAGCTCACATAGAGGAGACTCGGTCCCCTGGGTGGCAGGGTTCTAAGGTGGGCGGACCTTTGGCAAGTGGATGGGCCACAAGGGCTGTGACCTTGTGAAGGGATTCATCCGCGTACAGGTTCGCAATTTCGGCTTCCCTCTGCCACGAGGTAAAAAGCTTTCTCTGCCACACACTTCTGCTGTGTTATTCTGCTTACCCCGAGCACAGAGCAACAGGCCTGGCGACCACAGACAAACCTCTGAAACCATGAGCCAAAATGTACTTTTTGCCTTTTAAATGGAAAATATCAGATATTTTGTCAGTGATTGAATGCTAACTGACATAAGCCATTTACAAAAACAAACAAACAAACAAAAAAACAGAATGTATTCTTAATCATGGGGTTAGAAGGGAAAGCCAGATAGTGCAGCAGGCTAAAGCACCTGCTTAGGCAAAGCCCAGGGACCAGGGTACAATCCTGGGCACCACATGCTATGCTGGCCTCCCCGACTGGGTGTGATGGTGTGGGTGCACCTGTAATCCTAGGGCTTGGGAAGCTGAAAACAGGAAGTCTGATCTGGGTAGTGAGACCCTGTAGGCCCTGTATTAAATATATATAAAAAAGCAGGGGTGGGTTAGAGAGCAGAACAAAACAAAGCAAAAATAGTTCTTTCCATTATCCCCTTGTGCCCAACCAAAAGGCAAAGTAGCAAACACGGGGATTCTTTTTTTTTACATCTCAGCTTATTTTTTTTTATTTATTTTTATTTTATTAAAATACAAATGTCAATCAGACAGTTTCAAGACACCTTAGCCATACAGATTCGATGAATTAATACATTGCAAACTGTTTTCATAACGTTTTGGTTTGTACAAGGTGCATACATATTATATTTACAGATATTATTTTAGCAGATATCTCTTATCAGTGAATTAAGAGTGTAGCTGCTTACTTATCTTATTTTTTATACCTGAATTATATCAAAAATTCAATAATTATTTACCGAGTGGATGACCGTAGTACTAGAAGCCAACATAATATCCTGTCCAACCACCATTAGTGCAGATCTTGCCTCTCATAGAATTATGTAGAAGCACAGCGTTATCTTTTTTTTTTTTTTTTAAAGTGTAATCTTAAATTTCTCTTTATTTATTTTCATTTCTTAGTGAACCGGGAATTGAACTCAGGTCCTTAAGCTTGCCACAGAAGCGCTTATTCCACTGAGCCACCTTCCCGGCTGCACAGCGGTATCTATCCCAACTGTACTGTCCATACACACACATCATGATTTTTTCTTTCTACACCCCTTCCTTTGTCTACACCTGTCAAAGGTGGGCACTCCATTGACATTCAACTAACTTAGGTGCTTGAACTCGACACCACAATCCAACACAGTCCAGCATTCTGCAACCATAGTGAGTTATTCAAAGAAATTGTCAACCATATCCATTTACAGCTCAGCTTAATATAATGGGCTCACGATGTATACTTCATTTTTATACTTTTCTGCTGGATGGTTAAGACCTAGGTAGATCCTTTAGTAGTGCATGTATGCAGTGCCTCTGATTACATCCCTTGCAGAGCGTTGGCACCTACACATTTCAAGATGAGATCTACCTAGGATTCTTTTTCTTATGCTCTTTGCTTACCATTCTTAGGTTCCTGCAAGCCCCAGCCTTGTTGCTATCCTCCCTAGAATTGATCTCCTCTTGAAATGTGTAGGTGCCAACTCTCTGCAAGGGATGTAACCAGAGGCACTGCATACATGCACTACTAAAGGTCAAAAACAAAAGAGAGAAAGAAGCTAAAATTGGCTGCATCTAAGCAGAAAACATTATAGCCAAAACATAGCAGTAAATATAAGAAAAAAAAATCTCAGGAACCCCAGGGCCTAACTCTTTCATCCCCTCGTGCAGAGGCCTCCAGGCTGTTCTCTTGGCCACCCTGTGGAGAGGCCTGAGAGGCTGTGTGTAAACACCATCTCTGGAAGGAATAACACAACCTCCACTCGCCTCCCACTTGCCATAGTTCAGTCACCCAAGCTAACTAGGAGAGAAGCCCATCACGGAGATGTGTAGGAAGCTCTGGGAAGAGGCCATGATGTAGTGGTCCCAGGACATGCCCTTGCTGCACTACCCAGCTTGTACCACAGAGCCCAGGATATTTTCAGAGACTGGCAGCATAACACTTTGCAAGCCCAGGGGAGAGAGCAGGGTTTCAAGATAGAGGATTTGGTCAAAGCCTCATACACTGGGCTCTATGCAGCACACACCTGCCCTTCCCTTACCCTAGAGCATGACAGGAGTTTTAGCCTCTGAAGTGAATAGATTGGCCGTGGACTTTGACACACTGGTCATAGCTCATGGCCAGGACAGAGACTCCTGCTGAAAGGCGAGGCGTTAAGCTCACGCCTGACAGATGAGTCCAGGTATCTCCAGCTGGGTCTTTCACTGAGTTCCAACTAATGCTGGAAGCCATAGTTGAGCTTCCAAGATGAGATTCATCCTTGGAGAAGGCAAACAGACTGGAGAAAGAACTTATGGACTCTCCCAGAGACGTGGCTGCACTCTGTGCCTTACCCTGCAGTGAGCTCCACCTACTCTGGGGAGCGTCCAGGGAGCTGCTCAGGGCTTCACATTTATGAACTTGGAACAAAGATACCAAACATTAAAGAGAGACAATAATGTGAAAGACCAAATCCAAAATAAGCAGAAAGAAAATGAGCCAAGATTGAAGAGTTGATGCAAAGAACAAAAGAGACACTGGGGAAAACAATTGCAGTTAATACATTCAAACAGACAGGACTGTAGTGCATGCAAACCACAAAGAACAGGATGCCACAGAGAAGATGCATCCTGAAGATATGAAAGAGCTTTTGGAAATTAAATAAAAGTAGGACAGATGAAATTAAGAATTTCCTAGAAAAAAATAGAAGACAAAATTGATGCCATCTCCTAGAAAGTAGAATGAAAGGTCAACACAGTGGAAAACTAGAACAAAAAAAAAAAAGAGAGAGAGAGAGAGAATAAAATCATAAGATCAATATAGAAGTTCCAGTATCTTATTAATAGGAGGCCCATAAAACTGAGAAAATGGATAGGGGAAATTATTAAAGAATTTCCCTGATTTGAAGGTAAGAAGTTGCCATATTGAAAGCCACTTAACATAGTGAAAGGAACGGGCACCATAACTGTAGAACATTAGAGGTGAAAGGAAAGCCCAAGGGCTGGCCAAATAGATCAGTAGATTAAAGTGCCTACTTAAGCAGACTCAAGGATGGGTTTAATCCCCAGTGTACCCACAGGCCCTGTCCTTGGGGTGCACTGAGAAGGTGATTCAGACTGGGTGTGGTGGCACACACCTGTAATCCCCTGTAATCCCAGCGCTTGGGAGGCTAAAAACAGGAGGATAGGTACCAGTCTGATCTGCAGACTCTGTATTAAATAGAAGAAGAAGAAGAAGAAGAAGAAGAAGAAGAAGAAGAAGAAGAAGAAGAAGAAGAAGAAGAAGAAGAAGAAGAAAAAGAAGAAGAAGAAGAAGAAGGAAGAGGAAGAAGAGGAGGAGGAGGAAGAAGAGGAGGAGGAGGAAGAAGAGGAAGAGGAGGAGGAAGAGGAGAAAAAGAAGAAGAGATGTTCATGGACAGAACATACAAGTTAATGGGTTTTTCAATTTATTTATTTGTATTTTAACTTGAGGAGTGAAAAATAGAAGCAAAAACAAGTAGAAAAAATGACATAAACAGAGTAACATACAATAATACATATGTTACAGTTTTTCAAAGCATGGATAGCTGATATATGTACATATATATTAAATAAAACAGTTCAACACAGATCAGCAGTCTACAATAGAAGTGGGTTATCCACAGAAGTTGTTGACTTGAGCCATTCACAGCTCAGTACATTAACATGACTTTACTTTTTTTTTTTTTTGTCTCTTTTGAGACAGGGTCTCACTATGCAGTTAAGGCTGGCCTTAAGCTCACTTTGTAGCTCAGGCTGGTCTCGAACTCACAACAGTCCTCTTGCCTCAGCCTCCCAAGTGCTGGGATGACTTTACTTTTTATACCTCCATTTTTATACTTTTCTGCTGGATGGTTAAGAGCAAGTTAAAGCAAGACCTGTATAACAAAAAATGTAACTTTTGTGTCAGATAAGGTCAGTCAGGTACCCTCAGGGTTTATTTATCCTGTAACCCTGTACCACACTTGGTAGATCCATTGTCAGTGTTAGCCATGTGGATGAGTCACGGCCATTCCTTGACCAGTTTGCTTTCTGTGGAACTCTGAGAGAAAGTTTTCTCTCCATTTGACTCTCCTTAGGCACACTATACATCATCAGTGGCACGCACCACCACACCAGGCTACAAATCTCCTTGACCAGAAAATTTTGGGCACTACTGAGTAACATGATGTTGCAGTACAAATTCTCCTATATCCTGAGTCTTTGCTGACCTTGAAAGGCTAGGGCCAAAATGTTGGCTGACCTTACAGCCTTTCTTTTTCTCCAATTTTTGATCTGCAAACTTAGGTTGTTAACCCTCCAGAAGAGAAGCTTATCATTACCCTGCAACATATGCAGTTTGGTTTACCCACACTATTTGTCTAAATGTCAGACAACATAGGCATAACATGGAACATGTATTTTCCATCAAGTATTGAGATACCAAACTCTAAGCCTGTACAGAATATAAAGAAGAAGAAAGAAAAATTTTTTAAAAAGATAGGAATGAACACTGATATATATTTACATGGATATTTAGAAATCCATCCATATACAGCACAATAGCATTGTAGCAGGACTGTCTTGTGACTTTTTTTTGTCTTATTTTTCATTTATTACCCTTTAAAAAAAGGCAGTATAGTAACAGCTGGTATGTCATGACAAGAAGTACATATTTACAAGACCAGAATGGCAAGCATTTGAAGCTTGACCCTTCTATTACACTTTGTTAAATTCAGTGCAGTTGCTTGGTTCACAGGTATCAGCATATATAGTTAGTTGGGATGAGAATCCTGCCCCTTGACTGCAAGTTTCAAAAATCTCCTGATGTTTCTCAGGATCGTTACCTTACCCATATAGTGTGTATAAATGAATCATGCCCTGTCATGTTACTCAGCATTTCTCCTTGCTCTCTCCTCATTGTCCAATCCTCAAGTTCTTGCTTTCCTTTTAATTGTGTTATACATTTCTATTTGCAATTCTTCTTTTGAGTTATATTAGAGAGACTATACAATATTTGCACATGTGATTTATTTTGCTTATAAGTATGTCTTCAAGTGACATCCACTTAAATATGAAGGCTTCAAGCTCATCATTCTTTACAGCTGAGTAATACTCCATTGTATAGAAATACCACATCTTTTTCAACCATTCCTCATGTGATGGGCATCTTGTTCCAAGATTTTGCTATCACAAATTGTGCTGCTATAAACATAGGTACACATATATCCCTATGATATGATATTTTCAGTTCCTCCGGGAAAATTCCCAGTAGGGGGATAGCTGTCCTGAAGGGGATTTCCAGTCCCAGTTTTTTAAGGAGTCTCTACACTGATTTCCATAATGGTTGCACTAGTCTACATTCCCACCAGCAGTGGCGAAGTGTTCCCTTTTCCCCACAACCTCTCCAACATTTGTTGTTGGTTTGTTTTTGTTTTATTATTTTTATCTCTTTGAGACAGGGTCTCTCTATGCTGTTGAAGCTCTTAAACTCACTTTGTAGCCCAAGCTGGTCTTGAACTTGCAACAATCCTTCAGCCTCAGCCTCCCAAGTGCTGGGATTACAGGCATGTACCACCACACCTGGCTACCAGCTTTTTTTGGGGGGGGAGGGGTGGCACCGGGGATTGAACTCAGGCCCTTGCACTTGCCAGGGAAGTGCTTATTCCATTGAGCCAGTACAAGTCAGTTTTAAAAGACAAGAAGCAGAATGGCACCAGCCTCCAAGAGCAGCAGCAACAAAAGCAGTGAAATACTTTCACAATTAGGGCAAAGACTTCCACTTTAGAATTCTCTCCTTACCCAAACTATTGTTCAAACACAACCATAATCCCAAAGCACGTATAAGCTAGACAAAGATGTGGCAAGTATGGAAAAGTATTAACAACGGGTGAAACGTAAAGAGGTTTTTTTGTAATATTCATGCAAGTCTTCCTTAAGTTTGGAAAAAAACCAAGATAGAATCAAGGAAGTTTTGGATGTGTAAGGGCTCAAAGTTTCTCTCCACAGTGATGCTCCTACACTACCATTGATGATATGTGTTCCATTCAAATAAGGATGTGAAAGAGCAAGGTGCAACCCTGGTATCAATAAAATAAAGAGAGGAGACAGGAAGTCCTGGGATGACAGCTCTGGAATGGACCTGGGCAGGCATCAGGTTATCCTGGAACAGGAGCTCCGAGGACAAAATCTCCACTGATAGATCAGCTGTTTGAATGATTCTCCAGCAAGGAATGTGTGCAGCTGGATAAGTGGATGAGTCTATAGAAATCACAAGTTAACCCAAATTTTAGTTATTTATTAACTCTTGGGGAGGTGAAAATTACACAAGAAGAGAGATATAAATCTTGTGGTTCAGCCACGAACAAGACTTATGGGTATATTAATACACAAATGAGAATATTATATAATTCTGGGGATGAAGGGAGGAAAATGATGTGTGAATGAAGGCTCTAAAGAGATAACTCATCTTCCATTGTAAGAAGTTAATAGGACGTGATCAGGAGCTGACGAGTGAAGAAGTTCCTCTCTTCCAGGTCTTCATTTTGTGGAAACCCAGAAAAGAAAAGAAGAGATCTCTAGTTTTGGCGCAGGCAAAAGGGGAAAATCACAACATGGAAAAGTTCTACACAAAAGATGAAGAAAAACCAGAAAATGAGGGCAAAGCAGAAGACAAAATAGAAACTCAAGATGAAGGAAAGACAGAAGAGACAGCAAAACCAGACATGGAGGGGAAGACAGCCCATGAGGGAAAACTGGAAGGGGAAAGACAGCCAGGTGTGGAGGTACAAGGGGAAAATGAGGGCAAGCTACAGATACAGGGCAAGTCCAAAACTGAGGGCAAGCCCCGGGGTGAGAGCACATCAGCATCCACCAGAAAGTGCCCTGTGGAAGATTATGTGCCCCGGAAAGCAAAAAGAAAAACTGATAGGGCAACTGAAGACTCCCCCAGGGACTCTCAGGAGAACCTGCAGGGCAGGCATTTGAGCAGTGGGGAGGTGATGGCACAGTGTGCGGATGTGTCAAGGGCTCAGGAAGAACTAAGGAAAAAACAGAGGATGAGTAATTTTCACTGGATGCAAAGAGAGCTGCTGGATTCATTCCCCCCAAGGGTCCCAAAAGGTGTAAGGGCAGTGAGGGGTGGAGGTAGAGGTCAGAAGAACTTAGAAGATCATCCTTATGTTTAATGGCTTTGACCTTGAATGACGATTTCTCTGATAAAAAATATTGCCAGCTCTGCTTTCCCAGGCAGGCATTTGCCTGGTTAGATGCTTTAATCTTATGCTGATTGTTTCCCCTTGTTACCAGCAGCTTTTCAACCTAAGTACAGCGTTGTCTTTTACTACTGGATTTTCACCTGTGTGTGTGAAGATGTTCATGGTACCTTGTAAAATAACAATAAAAGACAGTTTTCAGAACCACCAAAAAAAAAAAAAAAAAAAAAAAAAAAAAAAAAAAAAAAAAAAAAAAAAAAAAAAAAAAAAAAAAAAAAAAAAAAAAAAAAAAAAATTTTAAAAACAAAAAAAAAAAAAAAAAAAAAAAAAAAAAGAAGTTAATAGGCAATACATAAAATAAAAAAAATCAAGAAAAGCGGTAAAAAAGCTATTCTTTGGAAATATAGAGGAAACTTGAAAAATAGTACAAAATAGTTAAAGGAGTAACCACTAAGAAGTGGAAATCAGAGTGAGTAGGGGAAGCAAGGGATGAGATTTTATAACTAGGAGGTCTATCTGGGTCAATCCTAGTTGATCCTTAATTAACTTCTGCACAATTTTATTACCCCTTTCACTCTCAAAATTGCCTCAGTTTGGGTAAAGCCTTGAGGTGGTCTTTGACTTTTTCAACCACATATGTGTAATACCTTGATTTAAAAAAAAGTAAAATAGAGAAGGACCCTAAATAAAGTAACTGTTTCACTAAGCTTGGTGTAAGACTCCCCCCCCCCCAAAATTAATTCTTCAGGGCCAGGGAGATAGCTCAGTAGAATAAGTGCTTGCCTGGCAAGCACAAGGTCCTGAGTTCAATCCCTGATACCAAATAATAATAATAATAATAATAATAATAATAATAATAATAATAATAATAATAA
>PVKA01046885.1:0-14650 GCA_004027165.1 Ctenomys sociabilis
TCTCTTCCTCCCTCTCTCCCTCCCTTCCTCCTTCCCTCCCTTCCTTCCTTTCTTTTTTCCTTGTCTTTCCTTCCTTCTTTTCTCCCTCTCGCCCTCCCTCCCTCTCCCCCTCCCTCTCTCTCTCCCTCCCTCCTCCCTCCCCCACCTCTTTCTTCTGTACCAAACGCTGAACCCAGGTCTTTCACTATGAGATGCACCCTCAGCCCTTTTAATATTTTTTCAATTCTGCAGAATGCTGTTTTATTTAAGAGACGGCATGCACATCATACATATCTATTATCAGTGCTTCAAAAATCAAACCACTTTAAAAGTTAGCAGCTGCTTCTTCAAGTTCAAAAATAGATATTTATTATATCACACACAGTAATAAAAGTTGTTCAGATACATTATGCAATCCCAAACATTTTATGATGAAGCACCGGTCAAACATATATTGTGGATTGATGGAATATAATAAAACCACATGTTCTCTCTCTAAATAATACAGCATAATAACTGTCTGCAGCATTTTTAAAGAGAGCTGCAACTTTGATAGTGTTTCTGAATATCACTTTTTGCCCCAACCCTATTAATCACAAAATGAACATTCCAGAAGTGGCCAGTTTTACTTTTGTGTGTGTTTCTTGGAAGATATTCATAAAAAGTCATGGAATTTCCCAGATAATCTTCATAATGAATCACATTTTAAAATGTTTAATGATGGGTTAATCACTAGTTTTTGTTTTTAGACAAATTCTTCCTAAGTCATTAAGTTGCTTAGTTTGGGATTGAATTTGCAGTCCTCCTGCCTCGGCCTCCCAGAGAGCTGAGATTACAGGCATGTGACATCACCCCTGGCCTGCTTTTGGATTTATGTGAAAAATAATCTGAATTTTGGGGGCAGTTAAATGGAATTTCTTGACATTAAGGAAATACAGGGCCGGCCACAAAGCTCAGCAGGTTAAATCACCTCCCTAGGCTGGCGCAGCCCCCTGGGTTCGATCCCCTGCACGCCATGCCAGTTCCGACCCTGAGGATCACTGAGTCAGTGATTGAGACTGGGCATGGTGGTGCATGCCAGTAATCTCACCACTTGGGAGGCTGAAAACAGGAGGATCACTGTAAGTCCAATCCACATAGTGAGACACTTTAGATCTTGTACTAAGTACATTTAATTAAGGAACAAAGAAGGAAAATGAATGCAAATGAATGCACTGGGGGTTAAATGAAGAGACATAAAACTCTTCTAGTCTCCAGTGTAGAATATGCTCTGAGAAGAGCAAAGATCCAAGTGTAGCATCCTACTGAGTTTGAGCATCCATGTAGGACTTTTGCATCTCAGACAGTATTTGGTGGAGATGTGGAACTAGGAAAAGACAGCTCAGAGCCATGTGCATGGGTAGCTCTGCAGTGGTTCCCGAATTCCCTAGTGACGCCAATGTTCCTGTCCTGGGGAATTCTGTCCACTTGTATCCAACCCGGATGGGAAACCCCAGTCAAGAAAAGAAGGGTCAAGGATAAAAAGCTGACGTCCATGGCTCTGCCGTTACCTGCCACAGGATTAAGATTGAGACCCTTGTTCTACTTGCTAAGCATTGATGCCGCTGCAGTCCACTTATGGACCCACTACGTGCCTTTGAGAAAGCACTGCCCGCATTTGCACACATCTTCCCATTCGTATCTTTGAGCTCACCCCGTTTCCAGTGTGGCCTGGCCAATCCCTGGAGACTTGGCTCTCTCTCCATCAGCCAGTTGAGCCCTTTGCGTCATCTACGATGAGGGGCCTGCCTGGCCCACCTTTTCCATCTCCCACAGTCGGACTTCTGTCCCAATGCCAGAGTTATGAGATGCCGAGAGCATGCAGCAGAAGGCAACACTGATGGGGAGAGCGTCTGATCTGGCTGTGGGAAACACCAGGAACCTATTAGACGATGACTGTCCAGTTGTACCAGGCTGCGTTCTTCTGCCTCTCAGGTTTTGCTGGGCTCTAAGAGGGAGAAATGAGCATATCAGCACTGGCTTAGTGTGGCCCTCACTTTAGTAGGTTGGAAAATACAAGTCAAACCCCAGTTCACAGGGCAAAAGCTTTAACTGCAAGTTACAGGGAAGATAGAAAAGGACCCAAAATTAGGTGGTACCAAGCCTGACCATGGCCAACCTCTGGAGACTGAAGGAGGTTTTCCAGGACTAAATAGTGGGCAGGGTGCAGTGTCACCATTGCCCCGGTAATGACATCATAGTGGGGTTCCATGTTTCTTGGAATGTGATTGGCCACTCAGGTCAGTGGCTGGAAACTTCCGACAGGGGTGACCATCCCTGTAACCTTCTAATCTGGATTTTGGGAGTGCTGCAGGTGGGTCGCATCAGGTAGAAATCAAATCTGTCCATCTAGCTACTAGATGCAGATCAGGCTTTCCTCTGGTTTTAGTTATTTTGCAGGCCTCTGTTGGCGCCCATGTAGAGCCAAAACTGCTTTCAAGTCCCTGAGTGTCCAAGAAGAAAATACAAATCATGTTTCCTTTTTTTCAGATTAATTCATGCTTGTTATTTATAACGAATATATTCATTGTTCAGAGTTGCTCCATGTACACATCAGTCCTTTGCTCTCTAACCTCCTGTTCCTTCTTTAGATGCCCCTCCAACTGGCAAAGTTCTATGCACTTGTTTCCGGTTACCTATCTTGTATTTTGCTCTTCAAATTATTTACACTTTGGGTTTGTTGTTGAAGGGAAACCGTGTGATATTTAAACTTCTGGATCTGATTTTGTTTCACCAAGTATTGTGGTCTCAGTATGTTTCTGGTTTCCTACAAATGAGTGAACTTTACTCTGCTTTCTAGCAGCATAATATTCCACTCTGTGTATACACACATTCTTTATCCATCATTTTCTGATGGAAAAACTAGTAGAGAATACTCAACCTAGTTATATCTCTCACCATACACTAAAATAGAACCAATATGGATTAAAGACCTAATTACTGAAATGGAAACAATCTATTGGATGATAAAATAGTTACAACTCTTCATAATGTACTCATAGGCCAGCGCTTTCTGAAGAGCAGTTGCACAAGAAGTAATACAAAGTACCAACAAATGAGATCAGACAATCATAAAGCTTCTACACAGTAAAGGAAAAAACTAACAGCTGGAAGAGTCATCCTATGGAACGGCAGAGATTTTTGCTGGCTGCTCCCCAGCTAAACCATGTGTGTCCTGCATAGCTGCTAAGGACTCAGGCTTCTACCTTCCCACTCCCTACTGTGGTACCAGGCTACCATGCAGGACCAGGCTGTTTCCCCTCTTCCCTGAGTGCCTTAGAAATCTCCTTTGGAAGGATGCCTCAAAAGGCCTTCCTTCAGGGAGCCCTCTGAACAGAAAGTCTGTGGAAGAGCGACAGGGTTTTCCAGGATGGATGAGAACTCTGTTGGCTCTTTTCCTGCTATTTCCTTCCAGTTCTCTTTGATTTCCATGAATTATTTCATATATGATTGACTGGCAATTAATTATAAGTGAATCTCTCTCCATGGGTTCTGACTCTGCCATCGTATTTATTTCCTTATGCTGAGGACGGATTCATTAAGGAAGGAAGATACTCCTGCGCGTCTATGGGACTCTGAGATCTGAAATTGCCTGCTGCTGGGGTAAGGCTTGGTTTCCACGCACTATTACGCTGATTGTCAGGCAGAACCCAAAGCTATTTGCAAATCTTGTATTTACCACCTACGAAAAGAAGTTAAATTCTTTCACATATAGAGTACTTTATTAAAATAGTTTCTTCCTAGGGCAGGTGAAATAGCTCAGCGGATTAAAGCACCTGCTTAGGTAGATGCAGGGCCCGGAGTTCGATCCACAGGCGTGCTATACTAGCCCCGTCCTCAGGGCACACTGAGATGGCAATTGAGACTGGGCGTGGTGGTGCGCACCTGTAATCCCAGGTCTTGGGAGGCTGTAAACTGGAGGATCGCTACGAGTCCCATCTACTTGTGAGACCCTGTAGACCCTCTACACCCTGTCCTAAAATACAAAAGATAAGTAAATAAATGAATAAAATAAAAATAAAATGGTTTCTTCCAGTGACATCTTTCTTTACTCTCTACTGAAGGAATCTTTTTTTTTTTTTTTTTTTGTCTCTTTTTGTGCGGGGTCTCACTATGCAGCTCAAACTCGTAGTGAACCTCTTGTTTTCAGCCCCACAACACTGAGATTACAGGTGTGTGCTCCATGCCAGGACTCGATCGCTGCCTCAGTGCAGCCAGGGGAAGGCCGGTATGGCATGTGGTTCCCAGGATCGAACCCTGGCCCATGAGCTTGCCTAAGCAGGCGTTGGTCCCCTGAGCTATCTCACTGGCCCTTGGCGGAATCTCTTAAGAGCTGTCTACCTCCCAGCCTGCAGGGCTCCAGAACTGCAGGGCCCAGAACCAAGCAAAGTTAGAGGAGCCCTGGTATCACCACAACTGATGCGAGCAGCAAGTATTTGCATGACAACGGAAAATCACAACCTCTCTTGTCTTAAAGGAAGAGAGGAAAATCACAACCTCTCTTGTCTTAAAGGAAGAGAGGACTTGCCGCTTTCACACCATGGAGGCCGGCTGAGAGCTTGACAGGCTGTTGGAACTTCTTCTCACCACCACTCGCGAAGAGGAGTTCTTCCAAAGCTGCCTGCCTGCCTCCGGCCCCAAGTCTGCTCCGCCTTCTTTGCTGACACCTCTCACCTTCCCCGAGCTTCGAGCTGGCACATCCAACACTGCTTCACGCTCGCTCGCTCTTCTCGCTGTCACAGGCAGACTCGGTTTGCACTCAAAGGTGCAAGCGCTTGTCTTGTGAGGACTTCACAGAGGCAAGGTGTGGAGCTTGGCTGTGCGGTGGTGGTTTTTCCAACGCGGAGGATGGGAATATGTCAGGGAGCACTCTTCTACTCTTTGTCTGTCTGTCTGTTTGTCTGTCTGTCTGTCTGTCTCTGTTACTCTCTGTCTCCATCTCTATATCCCTGTCTCGGTGTCTGTTTCTACCTCTTTCTGTGTCTCTGTCTCTCTCCGTCCCTATCCTTCTCTCTGTGTCTTTCTCTGACTTTCCGTCTCTGTGTCTCCCACTTCTCTGTCTTTCTCTGTCTCACTCTCCGTCTCTTTCTCTGTCCATTTTGTCTTCCTTATCTTTTAAAGGGAACACAACGCAGTTTAAAAAAACAAATTAGAAAAGATGCAGAATTTCACTAAACAAAATGATAGGAATTGAACAGTGGATGTTATATTGCATATTTATGTCTTTAAATTACCTGTTCTGGGCAGGGACACAGAGCTCAGTGGTCTAAGTGCCTGCTTGGCAAGTGCAAGGACTTGAGTTTGATTTTCAGTACTACATACCATGCTGGCCACCAAAATCCAGCATGGTGGCACCTGCCTGTAATCCCAGCACTGGGGAGGCTGAAAACAGAAGGATTACTATGAGTCTGAGCTGTGCAGTGAGACCCCTGTATCAAACAGATAGATAGATAAATAAATAAATACTTTTAATTAAAGAAAAAAATGTGCTTTTTTTTTTTTCAGATTACCAGATATAAGCTTGCAAAATTACTCAAAGAAGTTAAAAAGGAAGAGAAAAAAAAAAACCCAAAAAAACACTGAAGCATGAACTGCTCCTGCCAACCGGGCAGCAGAAGTCAGCAGCGAGGTTATCCCTGCCATGCAGTGAGTGTACACATCTGTGTGACCCCTTCCCAGCTTCCTGTTTATCCTTGCTCTTCCTGCATGACCTCTTTTTGTGGACGCCTTTTGCTTCCTTATTTCTACATCTGCGTTTTATTTTCCCGGGCAGCATCAAGACACCAGACTCTTCTGAGCCTGACAGATTTGCGCTTGCAGTAGACTCAGGCTCCTTCTCTGTGCCCGGGTGAGCAGCGTGCATTAACAGGGCAGACCCGTGGGCCCTCCGGCCGTGCCCTGTGTACCTCAGCTCTGTTCCCATCAGCCACACTGAGGGCTGGTGCCAGCAGCGCAAGTCCACACTCACCTATGCAAGCTACCCAGAGCTCAGAGGCAGCCCCAGGACACAGAGTCCCCAACGTGCTGTGGATCAGGCAGACCCTTCTTGTTGCTGCTGTGTACTGAGCAGCTCCATGCTGGCCTCTCCCCCATCCATTGCCCATTGACCTATGAATTTTACTATGTGTGGTTGGTGAGGTCACTGTCCATGTGCAGATCACCTGTGCAGAACCCCAGCTCTGAGCACTGGTGCTCAAGGGAGGGTCAAATCCTAAATACCAAAGTCTCCACTTGAGCACTTCCTAAGGAAGAACCTATGCCTTCAGCATTATCATCAAGATCTCTACTGCGTACAGCCTGCATGTAAGAAACCACGCCAGAGCTGTCTGATCTTAGAGCCCAATTACTTTCCTTGTAATCCTGAGCGTTGCCCCTCACTGTATTTATTTGTTCATTTTTTTTTAAACAGCGGGCATTTGATTTATTTATTTATATATTTTTGGTGTCGGGAATTGAACTCACAACCTTGCACTTTCCAGGCAGGTGCTGTACTGCTGAGCTATATCCCTGCCACTCTAGGTGCTTTTAAAGTTTTTTTTTTTTTTTCATAAGGAGTTTAAATATTGTGTACAACGATAGACAGAAGACTCTATTGACTAGAGAATTCTAGGAAATGTCGAGTGCCCTTTTAGACAATCATACCCCTGACAGGAATTCTACTCTCCATGTCGGGGTCTCCTCAACACGAGCAGAGGCCCCCAAGTAGGGCCGCATTTTCTGCCACTGTTGGTCATTGGAGAAGTACACATGATGCCACACTTGCAAGTAAAGCCATTCCAAGCTCTCTGTGGCTGTCGGGCCCCTTAGCTCCCCATGCACTCTGCAGGGTGGCTTGGTGTGTTGTTCTTGCTTTGTTTGAATTATTCTCCTTCTTTTCCTCTCTTACGAAAGAAGTCTTCTCTGTTCTTGCCCAGGTGAAAACTACCTCCTTCTCTAGTACTATCTATATCCTGCTTCTTTGTTTCTTTTATCTGTAATTCTCTCTCTTTGTCTCTGTCCCTCTCTCTGTCTCTCTCTCTCTGTCTGTCTCTGTTTCTCTGTCTCTGCTTAGTACACAGTCTACAGGGACTCACTACACACATTGGACTCGTACTGATCCGCTTGTGCTTCAGCCTCTCAAGCATTGAGATCACAGGTGCAGGCCACCACGCTCAATCCTAGTCTCAGCATGCCCTGGGGGTGGGGCTGCCTTGGCACACCAGGAATCGAACCCTGCTCCCTGTGTCTGCCTAAGCAGGTACGTTAATCTTTTGAGCTACTTGGCCAGCCCAGAATACATGTTATTTCTATATATGTCTGCCTGTCTGAAAATACTGCATTTGTATTTTTGTGGTAGGGATGATCAAAACTAGAAACTTTGCACCCAGCCACTTAAGAAAAACACACATAGAAAGACAACAACACACAACAAACCTCAGTAAATTGCCCAGGCTGGTTCTGAATTTGAGAGCCCCCGACTCAGTTTCTGGAGCGCTGGGATTCTAGGGGTATGCCACCACCTCTGGCTTGCATATGGTTTTCCTAGAAGAACTTCCTTTTCCTTCTTCCTGTCATGGTCAGGGTTCCATAGCAATTTATTTCCAAATGATGGTCACAGTAAATTCTCATGTGCATGGATAAAATGGGAGTGCCCCTGCTCCCTTCAAAAGAGGGATACTCGGGCATATTGTTTGTGATAATGCTGAACACTTGTGGGATAAACCAATGAGAGATGGGTGAGGAGAGTTTCTCCCCAGCCCATCTGCTGTACTACAGAGAGTCACTTCATAATAGTATCTTGAATGCATGCCAAGATCCTGGCTGATAAACTTGCAGAAAATGGGAAGACAACACAAACAGCAAAACCGGACACAGTGTCGCATGACTTCTCTTCACTGAAAAACTCAAAATATCAATAAAGAACAAAATATAAGATAGATCAGAGGAAAAAGGGTGGCAGAGTTTTGAAAAAGAGGATACTGAAAGATGGAAGAGGGAAGAAAGGTAAGAAGAGAGGTAGAAGGGACTCAGATATGTTCATGTTCAAATTTCCAAAGAGGAACATTTTCACTAGGTATTGCGTGTATGGACGCATAAAAAATATTAAAACTGAGAAAAAGAAAGAGTTGAAGGGGAAGGAACGGGAAGTCAGCATTGGTGCGGGCTTGGTCACATTCTGTGATGTCAAGGGCACCTCCTGTAATGCCAACTCTGTTGTTATTTGTAATTCACACATGGAGCTAGGAGATTTCTTCTATATTTACCGCATGCTGTTCCCATTGTCCCTGCTTCAGGTGCGAGGGGATGCAGCTCTTTGTCATGACTGGTTTTCAGGTGAGTTCCTTCCATGAAGCCATATTCTCCTTTAGGTTAGGACAAGTTCCCCTTCATCTTTCTATCTTTCAATTCCTAGAAATAAATAAGGTACTTACATGCCTTTGAACACAGTGCGTTACCTACATCTTACGCATGTCCCAGGGATTGGGGAAATCATGTCTATATGTAACTTCTTTCAGTTATGCAAGTCACTTCACTGATTCTTGGAGAACCATAAACTGAGATAAGAAACACAGACCTTCTCTGTAGCCTCTGCAGATATCAGCCAAGAAAATGGGGTACAATTATGTCAAAGGCGCACTGGCTTGAGCTCCTGTATCCTGGCATTGCAGTCAGACCACAAATGTGCTGTCGCTTTTTTCTGGATAGAGAAGGTCATTTGCCAGAGGCACACATCATAACCACAGAATGAAATTTACATTCCCACGGGGTTTAATTTCATATTTATGAAATTTTTATAGGTTTTCTAATAGGGGACAATGCCTAAAGTTTTGCCAAGGTGTAAGAAAAAAAATCCTTTACAGCAAGTAGGTGGATCCACTGAGATTCAGAAGATGTGAGAGGGGAGGGAAAAATGCTGAAACGTAGTGTGAGATAAGACTAAAATATCTGGAGCATTAATCACACACCCTGCATTGGGCACTTTGATAAGTACTATTCTATTTAATGCCTCCAAAACGGCTTCAGGAAGAACTCAGCATCTCCTCTGCTCATAAATCATGGATGCGTTGGAAACCAGCAGTGCCTGAATCTAAACCCATTTTTCTACCTATGTTTTCCTCTTCATTTCCATAATGTCCTTCCTATCTCATGACATATCTTTTTTGGGATTCCTTTTCCTATGCAGAATCAGAAGTATCACCCTGGCTGTTCACTTCGTGCACATATTTTCTGTGGTTTGATTTAGCTCGAGTGGCTGGTCTCTGCTCATGAGCAAATGCTGCCTGGGATCTATAACAGAGATGCATGTATTTCCATCTATCTGCATATGGCAAATGGAAATTCCAGCCGATCGGAGGATCTCTTTGAATATCTCTATTCTCATGCATAGACATTAGGGTAAGGCCTGAGCTCATGAAATGACAGCTAGCCTCTGGAGACACCTTTGATCTCTGCACCAGCAGCTGGGCCTTTGCCAGGAGAGGGGCTGGCTCGCTGCAGCACCCTGTGGAAGAGACATCAGGTGCCGTTAGAGAGCAAGTTGGGCCCCTTCACGCCACCCTTTCCTTACCAAGATCGTCCGCTTGACAACTACACTCGAGCCCAAACTCTCATCATTTCACTTGCAAAACTGAGAGGAACAGAAATAACATCAATTTCTCTTGCAAAAGCAAGTGGGGGAAAAAATAAATCTCACAACAGAGCCTTCAATGATGGGATAGTGAGAATTATATTTGAATCAGTAATAATTCAGCCAGCAATTTTTTTGTGGATGGGTACATCTGTGATCAGAAGCCAAAAGGACTTCATTGGCATGTATTAATGGCCCTATTATGTTGTGATTACCTAATGCCTGAGAAAGGAGTTACAAAGGGGTAATGCAGGGTGAGATGACTGCATCTGTCTGCAGCCTACATATTGGATTACTCTGCCTGTGGGATGTTAGACACTGGTGGTGTGATTTCCACTGAAGATGAGGGCCACAGAAGAAATCAAAGCAACCCAGAAACAAGCTGTCTCAAGCACCTTCCCATTGCTGTAAAAACACTAAAGGTAATCAACTTACAAAGGGAAAAGATTGATACTGGTCCACGGCTGTTTTTCTCTTATGTATTTAGTTCAGGGTCTACAGGGTCTCACTACAGAGATCAGACTTGTACTGATCCTCCTGTTTTCAGCCTCTCCAGTGCAGGGATGGCAGGTGCGCACCACCAGGCCCAGGCTTAGTTGCTATTTCTGCATGCCCTGACGGTGGGGCCAGCAGAGCACAGCACGCAGGGAACTGAACCCCTAGTCTGTGGGATGTTCAGTGCATGATTATGTTGAAAAAAACCCTTCACCTCATGGAATAAAAAAGAGGAGGAAGGAGAAGAAGAAGTAGGAGGAGAAGCAGAGAAGGAGGAGGAGGAGAGGAAGAGAAAGAAGAAGAACATGAAGACAAACACAAAGACAAAGAAGGTGAGGAAGAAAAAGAAGCAGAAGCAGCAGAAGAAGAGGAGGCAAAATGATCGCAATATTCCCCCCTCACCCACACCTCCATTAACCTAAAATTGTCTTCTAAGCCCCACCCCTTAAAATTTTGACCACCATCTAATATTTCCATGGTGGAGCCAAAGCCACGGGTACTTTGGGGAAATCTCAGACTCAAATTATAGCATTAACAAACAAGTAATGACTCTTCTCTTTGAAGAGCCTTCAAGGGAAAATGATTAACACAGATAAATGAAACTTCCCTAGCTAGCAAAACAAGAAAAATATCCCAACTTTCTCCTGGCAAGTTTGACCTGTGTCCATCTGCCCAGTAAGTCGTGGAGTCTCAAGAACTAGGTCCTGCTTCGGTTTTCTGATTTCCAACCTGTGGCCCTCAGACCCCGTCTGGACTCACGAAATCTATGCTACTTTCCATACGTTGCACAAATAATGGAATCCTACATCTGTCTGGTGGCCACCACGATCCTGAATTTGTTCTTGCATGGGTCACAGAACTTACAGCTGTTACAGATTCCATACGGGCTTTGCCCACTTCTCTCCTGCAGTAGTGCTCCTGCAGGTCCCTCCTTGGCTTCCTACCTCTTGGGACACAGACGTTTTTAAACGGAGGACTTGGGCTGGTGAGATAGATCAGCTGTCTAAACTGGCTGCTTAGGCAAGTTTAGACAAAACACAGGGACCGCTGTTCAGGGCCAGGCCCCACATGCAGTGCTACTCCTGATACGAGCACGTGCTGAGCTGGCCACGAAAAAAATAAAAAAAGAAGACTTACATACTCTGGAAGTGAGCTGTGATTTCTGTTCCATCTCTTCTAGCTCTTGTTCCCACATAAAATGCATCCCTTGTCTTTTGGGCTTTCCCCGGTGGAGACAATAGTTCTGCAGAAGGCTGGAAGAGGTCGGGGAAGGAGGGAACTATGCAAACAGTGGCCAAGTCATTGCACAGTGGGGATTGTGCTTGCATGAGGATCAGGTACATGGCAGAATCTGGGAGCACAGGAAGAGCCTGTGGCATTCTGGGGAGCAGACAGCTCCCTCTCCTTCCCCTGTGCACTCTGCGGAGGGCCGGCAAGTGTCTCCTCATTCTCGGTGCCCTTGCTATGTGTCTCTGCTGCTGGTCTCTCAGTGCCACTGTCTTCACTCCAGGAGCCTTGCCGCCAGACCCTCCGCTTCTGCCCTTCCTCTTCATGGGCCACAGAGCGCGACATCAGGAGTGTGCGGACCAGGGAGCTGCTCGGGTCAGGTGTGCTCCTGGCCCCTGCCCGGGCTAGAATGAAGCACAGTTTGGGTCTGGCTTGCAAGGGTGTGAAAGTGTGCTTGGAGGGCTGAATTCTTCTGCGTACAACGTTGAACCAGTCGACGCAAACAGATGAGTTTTCATATTGCATTAATGAAACCATTCCCTGCGAAAGAAATCACCCTCTGTCGGCTGAAGAATCCGATGCTTGCAACTATAATTAAAATATCACCTAGGTCAAGGCATCAATATTCTTTACCTGGAAGCTATCCCTGTACACACTGATGGGAAAGGCTGAACAATTATCTGCAGATTTGATCGATACAGGCTAGCTAATCCATGCCCAGCGGAGTCCCACAGCCGGGCCTGCTTTTCCTATCTCCCAGCACTGTGAATTTCTCAGCACCGTGAAACTAGATCTGGCTTTTCTTTTCCTTGCTGGTGAAGAAATACATCCAACTCGGAGCAAGATAAATCCCTTATCAACAATTTTAGAAACTGTCATGCCTCATAAGAAAATCAAGATGAAGCTTTCTTCCCATCAGATAGTCTTTAGACAAAGGCCATGCTATTTTATTTATTTATTTATTTTTTCTCCTGTGGCCACTACATCATGTTTGCCCGCATGTGCAAGCTTGCTTACATGTATCTTTGTTTATTTGTTTTTAAAAATATATATATTTGGTACAGCATCTCACTGTGTAGCTCAGACTCAAACTGGTCCTGTTATTTAGGGTCTCCCCAGCACTGGGATTACAGGCGGGTGGCACCACGCCTGGACTCTGGCGGCTTCAGTGTGCCTGGGGGTGGGGCCAGCATGGCATGCAGTGCTTGGGATCAAACCCCAGGCCCTGAGCTTGCCTTAGCAGGCACTTAGTCCACTGAGCTATCTCTCCAGCCCTCGCTTATGCATATATCTTATAAGTAATGATGACATGTGGAGAGATAGCTTAGCGTTTAACCAGTGAATAATATATTACACGCTAGCTTTGATTTAGATGTTCCTCTTCCTTCTGTCCCTCCTTTCCATTCTTCCTGCTTTCCTTCCTTTTTCTTTTCCCTCCCTTTTCCTTTCTTCTCTCTCTCTCTCTCTCTCTCTCTCTCTCTCTCTCTCTCTCTCTCTCTCTCTCTCTCTTCCTCCCTCCCTTCCCAATTCCTTCTCTATGTCCTCTCTTTTCTTAGTGCATTAAACCCTAGGACCTCACACTGGTCTACACGCCCAACCCTTATTTTTCTATCTTTTCTATTTTAAATGGCCCAGACTGGCTTCCAACTTGTGCTCCTCTTTTCCCATCCCCAGTTCAGTAGCTGTGATTCCAGAGATTAAAAACATGTACTGCCATGCGTGGCTTCTGATACTTTTCTTTTTTATGGATACGTTAAGGATTTCTTCTGCAGAAATATGCAAATATCCTATTGCCCTCTTCGTTCATTATGCTAACCTTCATTGCCTGGTTGTTTAATGAGGTTTTGCAGTGTGATTCATGTGGTTAGAAAGGTGAATTCCAAGTAAGATCTGGCAGCTCGTGTGGGATTTCACTGAAAGAAGGATAAAAGGCAGTGGACAGTGTCAGCCACGCTTCCAAAGCGGTTTCACGGGTCCTTCCTGGAACTGTCCACCTTTAGCGATGTTCCAATTTTTCTGTGCTCACCAATTGGCTCCATTTGGCTCTATTTGTATTGTCTCTCCTGTCAGCGATAAAGCCTTAGATCCTGGAGTGAGCCTGACAGACCTGAAGAACTTATTCTGCAATCACTCACTGGACAGATTATGACTTTGGTTTCTTTCACTACAAAATGAAGATAATATTCCTTACTCCACTGGCCAGACTTTTGACACTCATTTTATAATTGTAAATGGACTCTGGGGCCTCTCTCCCGTCTGATCTCACCTCGTTCCCTTACAGTTGTTGTAAAAGGCTGGGGCTATCCACATATCCTTCCAAGCCTCAGTTTTCCACTTTCCAACGAGGGCGACATGATGTCTTATGAACAAACATGCCCTGCAAACATAAACATAAAAGTCACAGACTGATTTCTATTATTATGAAGGTCAGTATTATTATTGAATAAATGCTGACAGAAATTACAGGTGTATCAGGTAGTGGAAGAACACATTATTTTAGGTCTTTTAAAGTAAGAGACTGAGGGTAATGCTTAATAATGCCAAGCATATTTGCCTCTTGGTCTCTCTGCTTCTCTTTCTGTCTTTTTGCCTGTCTTTCTGTATGGCTGTCTCTCTCTCTCTATCCCTGTCTGTCTCTGTCTCTCTGTCTCTATCCCTCTTTGTCTATGTCCCTCTCTCTCTGTCATTGTCTCTGTGTGTCTGTCTCTGTCTCTGTCCTGTCTTGGTCTCTGTCTCTCTCTCTCTCTCTCTCTCTTTCTCTATCTTCTTTGAACCCAAATTCACTACCAAGACACACACATCGTCATCTAATTGAGTTCTACCTCCAACTCTGGGGACCTATTTCCTGTTTGAAGTTAGTTAGGAAATGCAAGTAAGCCACTGACTCTTGGCCTTTCTGTTCTTTTCTTGGACACAAGCCCAATGATGCTTCTCATAATGCTACCTGACCAAAGGGCAGCAAGTTAGACCCTCAGTCCCAAACCTCGTATCCCAGTGCACAAACTGAGCTGATGTATTACAGGGCCTTCTCTTTTGCCATTGTCCACCTGCTAGCACTGACCTTTTCTACTGCTACTTTTCCAAAGACCACTCACTCCTCACATAGTGTGGTACTGCTGGAAGGCTTGGTCCAGGCAGTCTGTTATCTCAGAGCCAGTGGGTGATTGTAGGTTTTTCCAGAAAGAAATACAATTACGTGGCATTCTCAGTCCTCCTTCCCTCCTTCCCTTCCTCTTTCTTTCTATCTTTCTTTCCTTCTTTCTTTCTTTCTTTCTTTCTTTCTTTCTTTCTTTCTTTCTTTCT
>PVKA01046886.1:0-14655 GCA_004027165.1 Ctenomys sociabilis
TCCAGGCTGACCTGCACTGGGTCTGGTGCTGTGGGGTGGGACCAGTAATCACCTGGAAGTGTTTCTCTGGCACCGTGTGCCTGGAGCTGTCACCCGGCCAGGGGAGGTGACGGGCAGCTTAATCTCTGGGAAATGTATCTCAGGCACGACGGGCCTGAGGTTCTACACTCACTGACCTTTGATGCCCAGAGAATCGGGGAAATTCCCACTCAATCAGTGGGCTTTAGGTCAGGGGATCCGGGGAGGTGTTGGTGAGTGGGTCCCAGACCAGTCACTGGCTTGGAGGGGTTGGGGACAGGGATCCGCGAAGCGTGTGTGGGAAGAAGCCAAAGGCTCTCCCTCAGACTCACCACACTCTCACTGATCTGGGAAGCCTGGTGAGTCCTATAAATTCGCTCTCGCTGGGAGAGCTTGGCGCGGGATTCAGGAGGCCGCTGGAGTCAGCCATTGTCTCTGGCCGGTGTCAGGGGCTGGGCGGGCGCGGGTGGGATGGAGCAGGATTGTGGAGTCGGCCGCGCTGTCTCTGGCCGGTCTCAGGGGCTGGGCGGGCGTGTGCGGGATGGAGCAGGATGGCGGAGTCGGCCGCGCTGTCTCTGGCCGGTCTCAGGTGCTGGGCGGGGGTGGGCGGCATGGAGCAGGATGGCAGAGTCCGCCGCGCTGTCTCTGGCGGGTCTCAGGTGCTCTGACCTATCTTTTTGATACAAGGGGGTATTAAAGTCTCCTGTTAAGATTATGCTCTACGATATTAGATTTTTCATGTCCATTAAGATTTGTCTCTTGTAGTTGGGTGCTCCTGTGTTTGCTTCATAGATGTTTATGAGTGTTACCTCTTCCTCTTCAATTTTTTCTCCTAAGCAATATGCAGTGGCCGTCTTTATTTTATTTAATCTTTCTTGGTTTGATGTTGAGACTTTCGGAGGTGCTGGGACACCTAGTATTGTTTTCCATCCTTTGACTTTAAGCCTATGAATGCCTTTTTGAGTTAAGTGTGTTTCTTATATACAGCATATTGTTGAGTTTTGTTTTCTAATCCACTGTGTCAGTCTATTTCTCTTAATTGGTGAATTGAGTCCATTTAGATTGATGATTATAATTGAAACGTGTTGACTTATGATTGTCTTTTTATTTACCTGCTGTTGTTTACTCCTTTGTATCCTGTATTTAGTTGTCTGTCCTGTTTAGTGGGTTCCTTCTGTTCTCATTAGTTGAGTTCTGGTCATTATAGTCCCTCTCTAGAACATCTTTCAGTAGTCTGTGAAAGGTTGGTTTTGTCATCATGAAATTCTTTAGTTGTTCTTTGTCATGTAAATATTTCACTTCTCTATCAAACTTGAAATAGAATTTTGCAGGGTATAGTAGTCTGGACTGGAATTTGTTTTTATAAAGGAGTTGAGGTTCTCTGCTCCATGCTCTCCTTGCCTTCATGGTTTCTGAAGTTAAGCCAACTGTAATTCTGATGAGTTTTCCTTTAATTGTTATCTGCTTCTTTCTCTATTGGCTTTCAGTGTATTATTCTTATGTTGTTTTTCTGGGATCTTGACTATTATATATCTGGTTTTTGTTTTCATTGGTTTGAAGTTATTTGGCATTATGTATGTTTCTCTTACCTGAATGGTGGATTGTTTTTTCACATTTGGAAAGATTTCTGCTACTACTTCTGCCCATATCCTTTTTATATCATTTTATTCATTTCTTCTTTCTCATTGATGCTTTTAGTCTCACATTGTTCATGTTGGCATTGTTTTGCAGGTGATAGTTTATTTTTTCCTTTATCCTAGTTGTTTTTAAGAGATCTTTTGTCAGCTTTTCACTAGCTGCACCAGCGTCTTCAAAATCCGAAACTCTCTCTTCACTTTCACTCAAATGGTTTTGTAGACTCATGATTGAGCTTTTAAGTTCTTGTATGTGTTTGACTTGGCCTCATGCAATTGATTTCTTTCTTGCATTGCTCATTCAAGGAGTACGACATATTTCTAATCTCCTCTATTTTTATTATGAATGTCTTATTTAGAGTTAGCTATTAATTCTTTTACTGCAGAGTTTCTTCTAAATTGGGTGTCGTCCATATATTTCTGTATTTGATTCTTTACTTCAGATGCGATGATTTCAATAATTTCTTTTTTTAGCCAGGTGTGGTGGCGCAGACCTGTAATCCCAGCACTCAGGAGGCTGAGACAAGAAGATTGTTGTGAGTTCGAGACCAGCCTGAGCTACAAAGTGAGTTTAAGGCCAGCCAGAACTGCATAGTGAGACCCTGTCTCAAAAAGACAAAAAAAAAATTTCTTCTTTTTTGTAGAAATTATTTCTGCTCTGATTTCCCCTTCACCTTTCTGCTTTTGTTTGTTTGCTTTCAACAACGTTTCAGTTGAACTATTGTTGTTGAACTTGTACTGAGGGGGCACTGGGTTTCCCCTTATGTTCTGGATTTCATTAGTTACTTCTGATGCTAAGTATTCAAAATTTTATTTTTTTATTTTAGGTGTTAAATCTGTTCTGAGTTCCTCTATACCTTTCTGCTGTTATTTCTTTGCTTCTGTTAGTTCATATGTTTCAGCTGAGCTAGTGTCTTCTGCCCTTGTCATGGGTCTGCTCAAGGCCTGAGATTGCATTTTGCTCCTTCTCTTTGTGATTTTGTGTAGCACTGATCTCTGACCTTTGGTCTAGAGCTTTGTTACAGTTACAACCTTATAATGTAATGAGATTCAGGTGCAGATGTACTACGTTTGAGCTTATCCAGTTATGCCTGGCCTGGATCTAGATGTTGTGTTAAGCTCCTTTTTGCAGCAGCCCTTCTGGTACAACTGTGGTCCTTGTGTTGTGTCCCTGGCCCAGGGAGCACCGGGGAGCACCAGAGCTCTCCCACAGACTCACTGCACTGTGTTGGGGGCCAGAAGAATCACAAAAATTTTCACTTGCTCAGCGGTCTTGAGGTCGGTGTCTGCAGAGAGCCTTAAGGGTCAGGGGTGCAGTAGAGATTCTCACTCACGTGGCTGTCTGAGCTTTTTCTCTGGGTCTCTCGCCAGAGGCACAGGGAAACGGGAAATTCTCCCACACACTTAAAGGGCCAGACTCAGGTCTCTAGAATTTATAAAGAACTCAAAAACGTTAAGGCTCCAAAATTTAAAGACCCAATTGAGAAATGGCCACTGAGATGAATACACACTTCTCAGAGGATGAAATTAAAGAAGTGAATAAGTATATGAAAAAATGCTCCACAAAACTAGCCATCTGTGAAATGCAAGTTAAAACAACACCGCAATACCATTTCACCCCAGAAAGAATGACTATCATAAACAAATCAACCAACAACAAATGTTGGAGAGGCTGTGGGAAAAGGGAACCCTTCTACACTGCTGTGGAAATGTAGACTGCTGCAACCATTATGGAAATCAGTGTGGAGACTCCATGAAAAACTAAGACTGGAAATCCCATGCAAGCCAGCTATCCCCTTACTGGGAATTTTCTCAGAGGAACTGAAAACATCATATCATAGTTATATATGTGTACCTATGTTTATAGCAGCTCAATGTGTGGTAGCCAAATGTTGGAAACAACCAAGATGCCCATCACATGAGGAATGGTTGATAAAGACGTGGCATTTTTAAACAATGGAGTATTACTCAGCTATAAAGAATGATAAACTTGAAGCATTTATATTTAAGTGGATGCCACTTGAACATATATTCATAATTGAAATAAACCAGATTCACATGTGCAAATATTTTATAGTCTGCCTAGTATAAGAAATCAAAACAAGAAATACAAATACGAAGGTATAACAGAACTAAAAAGAAAGTGAGAACTTGAGGATTGGACAATGAGGAGAGGGTATGGAGAAAAGCTGGGAAGCAGGACAGGGACAAAGCCATACATTTGTACACAACAAGATGGGCAAGGCAAAGATTCTGAGGAACATAACCATGTTTTTGGAAGTAGCAGTTAAATGGTAGGATTCTTAACCTGACTATCTATGTATAACGATTCCTATGAACCAAGCAACTGCACTGAAGATAGCAACATGTAATAAAAAGGTCACGCTTGGAATGTCTGTCATTCTGGTCTGGTAAATACATACTTCTTGTCATAACATACCAATTATTATCATACTGTCTCACCAGTAAAAATTTCTTTTTTTAAGGGTAGGAATTAAAGACACAAGAAAAAAATGTTACAGGACTGTTCTGCTAGAAGGCTGTATATGGTTTGATTTCTAAATTTCTGTGTATAAATATGTGTATATTACTATTTAAAAATGTTTTTCTTCCTCATATTCTGTAAGGACTCAAAGTTCAATACATCAATACTTGATGGAAAATATCTCTTGCTGAAATAAACCAGACACGCATGTGTAAATATCGTATAGTCTCCCTAGTATAAGAAGCAAAAAGCAGAAATACAAATGGAAATGTATAACAACAACTGAAATAAATTGAGTTCGATAAGGCAAAGTGAATGGCATATGCTGCAGGATACTAATCAGATTTTCTTCTGGATAGTTAACAACCTAAGTTCACAGATCAAAGTTGGAGAAATAGAAGAGTCACAAGGCCAGCCAACATTTTGGCCCTAGCCTTTCAAGGTCAGCGAAGACTCAGGACATAGGAGAACCTGTACTGCAACATCATGAAACTCAGTTGAGCTCCAAATTTTCTGAACAAGGAGATTATGGAGCCACAGAGGAAAGAGATCAAAGTTCTATAGTGTGCCTGGGGAGAGTCACATGGAGAGAAAACTTTCTCTTAGGCTCTCACAGAGAGCAAACTGGTCAAGCATTGGCCGTGACTCATCCACATGGATGACACAGACAAAGGATCTGCAGAATAAGGTACAGGACTACAAGATAAACCCTAAGGGGACTTCACTGACCTCATAAGAAACATAAAGTACATGTGTCAGTATGTAAGTCTTGCTCTATCTAGGTCTTAACCATCCAGCAGAAAAGTATAAAAATGAAGCATACATTGCGGGGCCATAATATTAAGTTGAGCTGTAAATGGCTATGGTCGACAACTTCTTTGAATAACTCACCATTGTTGTGGAATGCTGGACTGTGTTGGATTGTGTTGTCGAGTTCAAGCACATAAGTTAGTTGAATGACAATGGAGTGCCCATCTTTGACAGGTATAGACAAAGGAATGGGTATAGAAAGGAAGAACCATGATGTGTGTGTATGGACAGTGCAGTTGGGATAGATAATGCTGTGCTTCTACATAATTCTATGAGAGGCAAGATTTGCACTAATGGTGGTTGGACAGTATATAATGTCAGCTTCTAGTACTATGGACAACCACTAGGAAAATATCAAGGTAGAAAGTATTAACTATTGAATCTTTGATGTAATTCAGGTATAAGAAATAAGATACGCAAACAGCTACACTCTCTTTTATTTAATGATAAGAGACATATGGTATAATAATGTCTGTAAGTATAATATCATGTATGCACCTTCTATGATACCAAAACATTATGAAAACAGTTTGCAATGTATTAATTTATAAAATTCATCTTTTCAAGGTATCTTAAAACTGTCTCATTGATATTTGTAGTACTTCAATAAAACAAAAATTAAAAATAAATAAATAAATAAATAAAATTAAAAAAAAAAAAGAAAATATGTCTTGCACATTATGCCTAAGATGTTTGATATTTAGACAGATAGTAAGGGTAAACCGAACTGCATATAATACAGGGTAATAATCAACTTCTTTTCTGGAGGGTTAACAACTTAAGTTTGCAGATCAAAAATTGAAGAAAAGGAAGGGCTACAAAGTCAGCTAACATTTTGGCCCTAGTCTTTCAAGGTCAATGAAGACTCAGGACATAGGGAATCTGTGCTGTAACATGCTGTAACTCCGTTGTGCCCCAAATTTTCTGACCAAGGAGATTATGGATCTACAGAGGAATGTGATCAATGGTGTACACTATGCCTAAGGAGAGTCACATGGAGCGAAAGCTTTCTGTCATGCTTTCACAGAGAGCGATTTGGTCTAGCAATGGCCATGACTCATGCACATGGCTGAGAGTGACAAAGGATCTACAAAATGAGGTATAGGGTTACAAGATAAATCCTCAGGATATTTGACTGACCTTGTCAGATGCAAAAGTTACATTTCTTGTTTTATAGGTCTTGCTTTATCTTTATATTTACCATCCAGCAGAAAATTATAAAAATGGGGTATATAAAGTAAATCCATATTAACATACTGAGCTACAGAAGGCTCTAGTCAACAAATTCTGCAGATAACCCACTACTATTGTGGACTGCTGGAATGTGATGGAGTGTTTTGCTGAATTCAAGCACCGATAGTATTTAAATGCCAATGGAATACACATCTCTGATAGGACTAAACAAAAAAGGGAATACAAAGGAAGAACCATTTTGTATTTGTATATATGGAACAATTAAGATAGATATACAGCTACTTTTGCTTAATTCTATAAGAAGATAGATTTGTAGTAATAGTGTTTGGATAGGATATCCTGTCTGCTTCTTCTACTATGGATAATCACCCAGAAGGTAACAATGTAAAATATATTAACCATTGAAAATGTCCTATTAATCAGCTTTGTACCAGTCTCATTGATATTCGTCTCTCAATAAAACAAAATAAAATTAAAAAAATAATTCAAAAGAAAAACACAAATAGAAAGGCATAACACAATTAAAGTCAGAAATTGAGGATTAAACAATGAAGCGAGGGCAAAGAGACAAGCTAAGAAACATGACAGGGGCAAAGCCATACATTTATAGGCACAAGATGAGTAAGAAAATGATCCTGAGAATATTCAGCAGGTTTTTAAAACTAGCGGGTAATTGGTAGGATTCTCACTCTAACTATCCATGCTGATACCTGTGAACTAAGCAACTGCACTGAAGATAGCAATGTGTAATAATAGGGTCATTCTTGGAATGCCTGTAATTCTGGTCTTTTAAATTTGTACTGCTTGTGATGACATACCAATCACTGCCATACTGTCTCTCAAGTAAATGTTTAAAAAAAGGATAATAAATGAAAACAAGAGACAAGAAAAAACTGTCAAAAGATTGTTCTGTTACAATACTGTACATGGTAGATTTCCAAATTTCTGTACAAAATGTGTAATTGTTTATTTGTATTGTTTTAAATTATTCTGTTTTTTAAATTTTTTTCTTCATATTTTTTAAGGACTTAAAGTTTAACATATCGATACTTGATAGAAAATACCTGTTATGTGTTATGTCTAAGATATTTGATATTCAGACAGATAGTGAGCTTAAGCTCAACTGCCCATTTTGTAGGTTAATAATAATAAGCCTCTCTTAACACCTAAGTTTTCACACCAAAAATTAGAGAAAAAGAAGGGCTGAAAGGACAGCCAACATTTTGGCCCTAGCCTTTCAAGGTCAATGAAGACTCAAGACATAGGATCACCTATATTGTAAAATGTCCCAAATTTTCTGATCAATTTTCTGATCAAAGGGCAACAGAGCAAAGTGATTGATGATGTACAATGTGCCTAAGGAAAGTCACGTGGAGAGAAGACATTCTCTCAGTTTCACAGAGAGCAAATTGGTCAAGCAATGGCTGTGACTCATCCACATGGCTGTCAAACTGCGGTACATGGTTTCAGGATAAATGCTGAGAGGATTTGACCACCTTAATAGATACAAAGGTTACATTTGTTGTTATATAGCTTCTACTTTATCTTGATCTTAACTATCCAGCAGAAAAGTATAAAAACGAGGTATAAAAAGTAAAGCCATATTAATATGCTGAGCTGTAAAGGGCTCAAGTCAACAACTTCTGACATTGTTAGTCTTAGAGAAAACCCACTGCTATTATGAACTACTAGACTATATTGGAATATTTTGCTTTATTCATGCACCACAATATTTAAATGGCAATGGAATGCTCTTCTTTGACAAAACTAAAGAAAAAAAGGGGGATACAAATAAAGGACCATTTTGTATCTGTACATTCAAAATAGGATAGATATACAGCTACATTCTTCTAATTCATTGAATAGAAAGATTTGTTCTAATAGTGTTTGTGGACGGGATATCATGTCTGTTTCTTGTAAAATGAATAACCACTAAGATGGTGGCCTGCCCTTAGCTCAGTTGTTTAGGTGACTGATTAAACAAAGCCATCAGAATGCTGTGGTTCGATCCCCAGATCCTCAAGACTTACCAGATCTGCCTGAAGGCATCCTAAGCCAGCTAAAAAAAAAAGAAAAAAAAAAAAAAGAAAAGAAAAAGAAATGGGGCCCAGAGAGATGGTTCAGTGGAATAAGTGCTTTCCTGGCAAGTGCAAGGGCCTGAGTTCTACCTGGTTCAGAAAAAACAAAAACAAAAACAACACCACGACAATATGCAATGTATTAATTATTGAAACTGGCCTACTAATTGGTTTTGAAACAGTCTCATTGCTATTTGTTTCTCAATAAAATTATAAGAAAGTCACAAAAAGGATGTGTTATTTTTACATGGTGGAGTATTATTCAGATATAAAAAATATAAACTTGAGGCTTTATAGGTAAATTGATGCAACTAAAGATCACACTGATAAGTGAAATGAGTCAGACCCACATGTGCAAACATCATATTATCTCTCTAGTTTAAGATCCTGAAAGAGTAAATAAAACATAAAAGGTATGATAGATACTATGAAAGGGTAACAATGTGTTCCTTGAGCAGGAAAAACTGCAAAGAGGACAAGGACAAAGGAAAGAAGGGAAAAAAGTATATATGATAGCTTGGATAACTGTACTGGTGATTTCTGCTGGTCTGTTGAAAGGAGCAGTTAATCCTTAAATTTTTCCTTTTTTTCCAATTTTGCATGCTTACATTTGGTAATCCAACCAACTAATTTGAAGATAATATTATGTAGTATAGCAACAACTGTCAAATTCCTATTATTTTGTTTAGTGAAATTCTGTATTGTTTCTAATGCTTTTTTTCTTTTTGCCATTTTGTACTCTCTCATTCCCTCTTTTAAAGATATACTGCAAAAGAAAATGAAAGAAACTTTTCCCTACTATAATATTAAGGTGGTAGAATTTGTAAGAAACATAGGACTTCTGGGACTGGACTGATTCCCTCAAGAAGGGGCTTTGTAAAACAAATCTGTCTCTCTTACCTCATTCTCTCTTGCTTCTGTATGTTATTTTCCGGTGTACTGCTCCTCTATGTTGTGACACAGCCAAAGCGACCCCAACCTAATATTGTTGAAGCAGTCTGAATGTGAAAAGCACCCACGAGAGTGAGAGTGTGAAGTTGTAGGAACAAAAAGCTATTCATTGTGGGTTCAGGACCAACCTCAGAACTCCCAAATTGTCATCCCCTTTGGACTTTACCTCCAGGTTATATATTTTTCAAGTTTCCATGATAACCATATTACCTCATTACCTCTTTTTCAAGAATTTTACAAGAATGTCACACAATTGCCATAAGAGTTACATTTCCCAAGACACTGTTGACCATCTTCTTGTCACAGGGTAGTGTGATTTAATGTTTGTCCTATTCTCCAAGTTGTTCCAACTATTTGTTATTATTTTATGATCCTGTTTTTTTCAAAGTGGGTTTATGCTTAAATATTTGGGAGGGGATGAGAGAGTGAGTTTATCTGTGTTTAAATGAACTTAAGTGGCCCACGGTTAAAATGGAGCCTCTTTTGCCCCAGCAATATCATACCTTTTGGATTTTCTAGTTATTTGATTATGAGCAAAGAAACCTCATTGCTTTAAAAAGTTCCTAGCTTTCTTTATTTTATTTTAGCAATAAAAGTATACTAAAACAAATGTCAAATGTGACTCCTTCTTATAAAGGGCCTAGTGTGCATTCAGGAACCCATGTTGGAGTGACTCTGTTTATCCACTCTGTATGTCCTTTACCCAGATGATGAAAAATGCTGAAGTTGAAGGTGCTTCTTTTTCATGGACAGCCCACATATACCACTGCTGCAAAACTAGACGATGGTAGAAGCGGCCCCATCAGGGTTATTATGTCAGGTTGTTCTTATGACTTTACAGATGTGTAGAAAATTAGCATAGTTGAAGAAAATGAGAAAACACTAAGAGAAAAGTCAAGAGAAATGTCCTAGAAAAGTACAAATTTTTAAACTATCATTAACAAGTGAATGAATAAAACTGGCATCCAGTGGGTTGAAAGAAAAGTCTTAACACAACAGTGTTATTAGATTATTGGAGAACCCTGAAGCCAAATGCTATAATATTAAAGATGTTTAACCAACCCTGTTTTGTTTATCCCTGTTTGGAGAAGGTGAGAAATTTAGATGCCACAGGTGACAAGATATCTGAGTTCCAATAACCCACAATGATGTTCTACCAAATTAATCAAGATGAAGGCTAACAAGAGTCCTAAAACTTCTGGTTTATTATCGTAACTAAAGACGCTATGCACATGTGTAGGATAAATAGTCAAGAATGAGAGACTTTACTGAGAATATCTGACAAGAGACCCAATGCATGAGTTTCCAAAACGTGTTGATGAAGTGCTAATAAGGATGTAGCTAATTTGGGAATATATGGATATGTAAAGTTTTATGGAACTAAGGTAAAAGTTAGGCTGATATTTGTAATGTCTAAAGGACTTTGTGTGTCTCTTTATATGAATGTATCATTGTGGTGAGCATTAGCCTCACTTGGGTTTACTTTTGTCATGTCATGTGAAAGAGGAGGTATCTAAGTCTGTCCTCTAGCTAATATGATTGGATATGCTAAATGGAACCGAAGTGCTCAAGCCCACACAGGTTGTTAATTTGAAACAGCACAGGAAACCAGTAATATATTAGGAGCTGATATACTTGTGTCAATAAATTATTTGTGGAATAGCCTCATATGACCTGTGAATAAAGGAAACAGAACAAGTAACAGTGGAGAACTGAGGCATGAATAATATGGTAATATCCAGTGTCATTAGTTCCTGATGTAGTTCAACAGTATAGCAGGCTTGTGAGTGGTCCTTAGTGAATTCTTTTGCCAATGCTAATTTTTTTCTGTCTAGACTTTTCAAAGGATCCAATTTATACATGATTTTTGTAAGTGTCTATAGTTACTGAGACTGGAAGTCATTACAAAAATCTTTTGAGTGTCACAAGAGGTGTCTATAAGGACTTTTCACCAGAACATATATGGATGGTTCAGTAAGATACATATATCATTCAAGAGACAACTACTACTTACTGATTGGACATCAATGTAGATTGATCCTATAACTGAAGGACATAAAGTATTTCTGAAACCTGGAAAAATAATGTCTTAGACAGACATATTTATATGAGAACATGTTACTGGTGAGTACAAAGGGGAACTCAATGGATCCACAAGCAGGCAATGTTTCTTTTAGGAATGATGTAGGAGCCATCCAAGATCCTATGTTCCTGGCACACACCCTATTTAACAGATCTATATTAACCAACTGTAGATGGTTGATTTATGGATGGCAATTCCAAGGTGGATGCATAGCATTTTGTTTTGAAGATCACCACATTAAGGTTTGAAAATGGAAATAATATTGAAGAAGGTAAGCCATCTCTTTGATGCCCCCAGTTGCATGCTGTTTTCTGTTGCATAATGGGAGCATCAAAATTATAAAAAGCTTCTTGGGTTGGGTTCTTCTGAGTCCTGGGCAGTGGATAATGTCCTTACTTTATGATCAGGAAGATGAGCAATGGGACCTTGACCTAAATGGATGCATGTATGGGGCAGAACCTTAAGGAAATCACTAGAAGGTAATTAGAATTGGCAGAATTATGTTCTGTGCTATTTAAAGTAATGATAAGGACTGGGCATGGGGGTGCATGCCTCTAATGCCAGCATTTGTGAGGCTGAAAACAGGAGGATCACTACATGTCCAATCATAGAGATCCTATACCAAATACATGAAAAAGAAGTACACATGAATAAGTGGAAGTGGGGCGCTGCAACAAAGGATAGCATCAACTCTAGACATAATTTTATTGTATACAATACCAACAGTATCTGTTCTGTCTGACAATAAAGAAAACTGAAACCTCAGACAGCTACAGCACAGATTCCCTGGGGGAAGGGCCTTCCTAGAGCTGACAAGTTGATTATGATTCTTTCACGTATCACCTCAGCATTATTTTCTCTACATTTTCAGTCTTCACTTTTCCTGCTTGATGCAGCAATCCCCAGAACAGGGCTGCAACTAGGGCTGCAAGTAGAGGTTCTTGAGAAAGAAATGAGCTGTAAGCAAGAAATTGAAAATATCCCCTGCTTTTTTTTTGCAGTACCAGGGATTGAACTCAGGACCTTTCACTTGCCAGGCAGGTGCTTTCAAATATCTTTTACATTTTTAGATTGCTTTCTTAAGGTGAGTCTCTAATAGGACAGCTTGTGCTTTGCCTCATCTAGTAAATGTGGGATTGACAGTGGATGCAGGTCTGTTCCCTCGTGACAATGATAACCTTCTATTTGTGTGCCTGTATAAACCCTCCCCACATGAATAAAAGCAAGCTTAAGGGGAGTCACTTGCTAGATCATTCTAGCTGCTCACAGTCTGGGGCAGGATAGGAACTGAATCTCAGGGCTGGGGAAAACAGCTCAGTAGAATAAGCTCTTACCTGGAAGAAAATCTCATGTCTCTGCCCAGAAAAGTTTGGGTAAAATGATAAGGATGTAGCTGAAATTAAATGAATGAATAAATTAATTATAAAATGAGGGCAGATCAACATTATGTTCGTGCCTTGACAGAGCCTTAGAGAAAAAGATGATCTTATCTTTCAGCTTAATCATAGTGCCTGAAAGAGTTAGACAGTATGTTGCCAAGACCACTTCTGCTTATAAAACCTGACAAGGTGGATAGAAACCTGAAAAACTTGAGTGGCATTCCTTAGGGGGCTGTTTGGTCCTGAGAAGTGATGATAGACTGGACCAATGGCTGGTGACTAAGTGGAACTCTAGCAATGGGTCTGGATCTTTGGATTCTTATTTTTTTTTATTTTATTTTTAAAGAATACAAAATAGTGATAGAAGAAAACAGGATTGTACATGGCACAAGATTTCACTAAACAAAGTATTAGTAATCCAACAATGTTTGCTATATTACATGATGCTATGTGCAAATTAGTTCTTCAGATTACCAAATATAAATATATGTTTTGTTTTAAAAAAAACAATAACTAAGAAGTTATAAGAAATTCAAGAGAGGAAAAAATCAGAGTAAAAACAAAAATTGTAAGCATTAACTGCTCCTTTATTTCTTTTTTTATATTCATACAATTAGAATTCTCAAAGTAGAAAGGAGTAGGCAATAAATATTTAAAGATTTAAAATTTCTGAATTTAGTTCAACTTGTAATACATTTCCAAGAAAAATGAACCTTTTGCTCAAGAAATTTAAATAAAATCATACCAAGATACACAAAAATGAAATTGTCCAAAACTTATTAAAATGAAAAGAATGATTAAAGCATATACATAAAAATATTAGCTATGGAAGAACAAAATTAAATAACATTTTTATACCTGAATTATATCAAAAATTCAATAATTATTTACCTAGTGGATGACCATAGTACTAAAAGCCGACATAATATCCTGTCCAACCACCATTAGTGCAGATCTTGCCTCTCAAAGAATTATGTAGAAGCACAGCATTATCTATCCCAACTGTACTGTCTATACACACACATCATGATTTTTTCTTTCTACAACCCTTCCTTTGTCTACACCTGTCAAAAGTGGGCACTCCATTGACATTCAACTAACTTAGGTGCTTGAACTCGTCACCACAATCCAACACAGTCCAGCATTCTGCAACCGTAGTGAGTTATTCAAAGAAATTGTCGACCATATCAATTTACAGCTCAGCTTAATATTATGGGCTCATGATGTATACTTCATTTATATACTTTTCTGCAGAAAAGTATAAGACCTAGGTAGATCAAAACTTATATACCAGCTCCTGAGACCGGCCAGAGACAGCGCGGCTGACTCCGCCGTCCTGCTCCATCCCGCCCGCCCCCGCCCAGCTCCTGAGACCGGGCAGAGACAGCGCGGCCGACTCCGCCGTCCTGCTCCATCCCGCCTATCACCGCCCAGCCCCTGGGACCAGCCAGAGACAGCGCGGCCGACTACGCCATCCTGCTCCATCCCGTCCGTGCCTGCCCAGCCCCAGAGACCAGCCTGAGACAGTGGCTGACTCCAGCGACCTCCTGGATCCCGCGCCAAGCTCTCCCAGCGAGAGCGAATTTGCAGGACTCACCAGGCTTCCCAGATCAGTGAGAGGGTGGTGAGTCTGAGGGAGAGCCTTTGGCTTCTTCCCACACGCACTACGCGGATCCCTGTCCCCAACACCTCCAAGTCAGTGACTGGCCTAAAACCTCAGGTCCCACTCACCAACACCTCCCCGGAACCCCTGACCTAAAGCCCACTGATTGAGTGGGAATTTCCACGATTCTCTGGGCATCAAAGGTCAGTGAGTGTAGAACTTCAGGCCCGTCGTGCCTGAGATACATTTCCCAGGGATTAAGCTGCCCGTCACCTCACATGGCCCAGTGACAGCTCCAGGCACACTGTGCCAGAGAAACACTTCCAGGTGATTACTGGTCCCACCCCACAGCCCCAGACCCAGTGCAGGTCGGCCTGGAGTGAGAACTCCTAGCCTGCCACACCGGAGGGACATTTCTCA
>PVKA01046887.1:0-14655 GCA_004027165.1 Ctenomys sociabilis
TATTCTTTTTAATTTGTTTTTATATTTATTGGTATCTGGGTTTGAATTTAGAACATTGCACTTGCTAGGCAAACGCTTATTCTACTTGAGCTATCTCCTCAGCCTAAAATATTTTTTTTTTAGAATTTAAGAAAATTATTTTTAAGACTTATGACAAAATGTATTATATTAGAAAACAATATGTTGTAGATATTAAGCCAGCCTCATAAAGGCAAATATTATATGATATCAATTTCATATGGAATCAAATAAGGTGATGAGGTAGTATGAAGACTGATTCTCCAAATTCTACCTGGATTCCATAATCAGAGATGCTTGGCTACCTTTTATAAAATAGCACAGTATTTATATACAACCTATTCATATTCTCCCACATCCATTAAATCATGACTAGATTATATATAATTCCTAATACAATGTAAATGCTGTGTAAATTATTGTTGTAATATATTTCTGGGCCATAATAGCATGCAAAAATGTCTGTATGTGCGCTGTAGACTTAATGTATCCTCTTTTACCTAGATTATTTTCTGTCCAGTTTATTTGAATCCAAGGATGAAGAACTCATACTGCAAGGCAGACTGCACAGTGTGGCAACTTAACACACAAGCTGATGATTATAGAAGCTGCATATTTGGTGTAGTGGGGAGATGACTGTTGATGGACACAAAATTTGTTAAATACCAGTATATTTTTAATTCTCTTGTACAGTGTGGTGAATATAGTTCACAATACAATGTTCTATCAATAATATCATTACAAGACTCAGTTTTAATTTTCCTTGGGGATGGAGAGATAGCTCATTGGAATAAGTGCTTACCTGGCAGGCACAAGGTCCTGAGGACGATCCTGGGTACCACCAAAAAAAAAAAAAAAATCACATGTAAATTTTAATTTGCCTGACAGCTAAAATTGTATTAAATATTCGAAGCAATGATTATATAGCTAGCTTGATTGCTTATTCCACATTATGTTCTTAGTCCAGTTCAGCACAATTAAATTATTTTTGTACTCACTTTGGAAGCACATATGTAATAAAAGTATTTCACATGCCACATGGAAACCTAAGTGAATTGTTACTTTCATTTTGGAGACATCTATAATAAATAGAATTTATAAATTAATATTCTTTTTAATAGAAAAATGACTAAAATTTTAATTGTTCATTTGAAAGTAAGACGTCCTTTCTTTGTGAATGCTAATCACACTTCATTTTTATTTTAAGCTATAACATGTAGGAAAGTAATTATATTTTAACTAAACTGAAGAATCCCTTAGGGTAAAGATAGCATCTGTGAATCTTTGTTCCACTACTTCTATTAGTTTAGACTGCACTGAAAATGTTTTTCAATATGTGTGTGTATTGTAAACACATGCATAAACATATATGGTGGAGCAATAGTCATTCTTCTTTAGTTTTATGCTCACTTCCCAGTAGTGATTATCAAACATCAGTTTCACAACTTATATATAGTAAAATAACAACTCACATGTAAAGCCTAAAATGGAAGTTTGCAATTCTTACGCTCTGGTGTCACCTATTGGTTGACAAAATTACAAATCCTGATTTGTAACGAATTTTTTGCAAAGAACCTGCCTCATAACTCTTACACTATGATGGTAATATTGCTTAATTATTCTGTTTTATTAGTAATGTACAACTTATTCATTGCTGACTATTTAATAGTTTCCCCAAATCTCTAGCTTATAAATAATTATAATTTCATTCATAAATTATTCCATTGAGGGAAAATTGTATTGAAAACTTTCAGAAGCTAAGAACTTCTAGAAATTATAGAAAATTCCATTGTACTCATTGTTTCCATATAATATAATACAATGCAAATTATCCCATGTTTCATTAAAAGATATATGAAAATGCTATAAAATATACTTACTTTAAATTCATCATTAATTCCTTCCACTTGCTAAAATATATTTATTTTATGTTTTAACTCAAAATAAAGTACTTTAAATCATAACAAAGTAAAAAGTAATGATAAACAAGAATTATACTTCTCAATTTTTCAAATTGTTGATTACAAATACACCAATATATCAATTTCCCTCTACTGAAAGTGCTCATTTGAATGAGAAATCATTTGAAGAATTGTTTTTTGAAGAGATTGAGTATACCTGACAGATCTGTTTATCCATCTATTTTCATATTTTTTTCTATAAGGCTTCAGAAAAAGCTATAACATACAGAAACTGAAAAGAAAATGTTATATATGATATATTTCAGAGGAGTCAAAAAGCACTACTCTTATGTAGTGCTTTTTGTTTCTAGATATCTCCACAATTTCTTATGGGTCAAGGGATTTTTAGAGGGAGCTGAATCAATAGTTTGTGATAGATTCATTATTCCATTATTCAATTCTGGGATTAATGGTGCAATTGATACATCTGACTTAAGATGGGAAACTCGCAGACAATGTAGGAGAAAGAAAGATGCTTGTGTCGACTCTCTGCTTATTGCTTTGCTACATTCTGGCTGCCATGAGCTGGTTCCCACTTGGTGCTTTCCCTACCATAGAGCCAGATGATTATGCTCTAGAAACTGTAACCCAAATAAACTTTTCTTATTTAACTTTGGGTGTAAGGTATTTTGTATCAGCAATGATAACTGTAGCTAAAACCAATCTATCTTGAGATAGATTGAGAGTTAAGAAGTCTCTTCCGTCACAGAATAAATCATCTTATAGGCAATATATGAGTAAGAGCATGTGTCTTGTTCAGAAAATACATTGACCTATGAATACACATATTAAGGAACTAATTCTTATAACCTTTTATTCTAAAATACAAGAGTAATTCTATGCAGAATGTTGCAGGATGGGCACTCACATTCTGAATAAAGTAATTATGTGAATAAAATATTGGCCTTTAGAGCCATGTATTATGATTTCCTAAATCTAGAATGAAACGAAGGTGAGGATTTAGTATATTCACATTAACAATTATTCAGTCATGCATACCTAAATACTAAAAGTCTGCTATCTGTTCTAAACACTTGAATACTGGTGAATTTCCTAGTTCATGTTATATATAATACTGCCAAGCAGCTTTACTGTTCTTTCTTTCCTTCCTTTATTCCTTCCTTCCTTTCTTTCTTGCCTACCTGCTCCATTCCTTCCTTCCTTCTTCTCTTCCTTATTTTCACTAGGGATTGCACCTGGGACCTTCACATTAAGCTGTATCTCCAGCCTTTTAAAATTATTTTTTAAATTATTTGGAAGAAGTGTCACCTTAAGTTGTGTAGCGTATTATATCCTCTATTTTCAACTTTTTGAGTTACTTTATTCACTTTCTCACCTCTAGGATAAAGGGATGAACATATATTTTAATGAAGGATAGGTCTGGTATGACACTTAAATGTGGAATATTCAGTCTATGTTTGACAAGTTAAAATTCAGAGATGACGTGGAAAACCTGGCCTGAAGGAAAGCTGCTTATGCTGTGGCAGCCAGTGTATAGAAATGGAAGGAGTACAGGAAGAAATATATCCTTTCAGGATATGCCTGGAATGACCTACCTCTAACCATGCCTCATCTTGTAATGTCACACTCAAATGCTTTCCTACTAGATGAGGAGTCTATACATAGGTAGAGTGCCCCCATGATTCAAGCAATTTCAAAAACCTTGCCTCTGAGCTGATGAACATTTTTGGTGTCATTATACATCTAAAGCAAAGCACTTTAATTTTCTCCTGGTCCCTATTGGCCTGTGGCTTCAGATTTCTTTCATTCAGTATCATATTTTTCAGAAGTATTTAATACGTGAAGTCATTGATTATGGATTAACAATGTCAACAGTTACCTAAAATTAGGTTTTAAAATATGATTTAAGGACACAGTTCCTCCCAAGATTTCACTCTTTAGACACAATCCCAAAGATTAAGGAGTAGGGTGTCTAAACTATAATGACAAATTCTCTGCTTTCAGCTCACCTCCTTTTGCGCAAACATAGCTTAAGCCAGTATTTTCCCCAAAAATCAATGTGTATATGCGCTTGTCCAAATCTTTACTCATATGACTTTTTAATTTTAACTTATTTTTTTACTTAAAGAAGAACATTTCAGTTACAATTGTGTATATCATTAGCAATTTTGAGAGAATGTTTTCAAGACAGTTAGGGACAAATATCCATATAAATACAGCCAAGCTGGCTGCTATATAAGTGATAGTACCAATCAATCTATTTAAAAAGACACATGAAATTAATGCTACACTCTATTTCAGGGATCTCAAACTTCAGTGTGCATCAGAATTATACAGTACAACTGCTGGTTTGCACCCCAAGATTCTCTAGTTTTCTGGACTGGGGTCCTCAAATTTAAATTCTAGCAAGTTCCAAGGTGATGTCTGGAGTCCAGAGGATATTTGGGACACATTGTGTGTTGAATATGCTTCTGCATGATACCTGTAAATTTCTACAATAGTAACTCTTCAGCCTGAGCTTCATAGTGTAACCACTTCAAGATCTTAAAAACATAGAAACCTGGGTTTCATCGGCTGCAGACTGTGATTTGACTGCACCCCACACTCTGAAGTATTTGAGAGCTCCTCAGAGATTGTAAAGTGTAACCACAGTAATAACATAGCCTGTCAATAACCTCTTCAGTTTTTTTAACTGTGTTCCTTAAAGACATCTGTGGTCCACTAAGTATTTATAACTATTTTTTTTTTAATCTAAGAGTGCTAAGAAATACCAATTAAACAGTTAGCAGTCTGTTTGACAGGAAAAAACAAAATAAAGTTACCTGAACTTTCAACAAACTGGCATCAAATTTGGAGTCCCACTACTCCTTTACACTTGATAATTTGTTAGAACAACCCAAAAATGCTAGGAAACTATTGCTTAATCATAAAGAATTCAAATAAGGTTAACGAATATAAAAAGATACAATAAGGGAAGTCTGGAGCATGAGAATGCTGGACTACAACACTGTACTTGGAGAAGTTAAGCAGGAAGATGCAAAGTTCTAGGCCAATCTAGGCACCTGAGAAAGACAATTTTTCAAAAGAAAGAAATGAAGAAATGTTTTGGGGGTGTTACTCAGTATGAAAGCCTTAAACAAATAAAGGGTTGATTTTCTGGTGAATACATGTGTATGATCAAATAAGTATTTTAGGGGTTGGGGAGATGGCTCAGTGGAATAAGCTTTTCCCTGGAAAGCTGTATTCAATCCCTGGTTCTGTAAAAACAAAAAAAAGAATTTTAATCAAATTTCCAATATTCAGAAGTGTCAATGGACTTTGAACCATTGGCCATGTGAGTGTATTCACCTCTGATCAACTCCATTTCTGGAAGATGAGAAGTCAGTCTGCTATGCTAAATCCTTAATTTCCATACTTTTACTATGGTCAGCACCCACTCTACTGCCTCAGCACTAGTCATTCTTTTAGAATCTCAGGAATGAATCAAGTGATCTACTACAAATAAGTAAGGCATTTGTTTTACTCAAAACAAAATAAAGTTTCGAAAAGTCCCTTCCATAAAATAGGGATAAAAAATACAGACTAATTCCTTATTGTAAACTAGATTGCTGTGGGCATTGCTTGAGTTTTCCTTTATGTGTGTTTCATTTAAGGTTTTAATGGAAGTATGATTGTCAGCCAGAGAGTAAGATGGTAAAGCATGCAGGAGGGAATATGCACACTGGAGACTGAAACATTTATTCCAAAGTCTGGATCTCACTGCAGTGTTTTGTGCAAGTCTGTATCCAGAGGCCAATAGCATGTGAGGAGAGGCTGATGTGTCTATACCAGAAGACTGAAGGATCCAAGGTGGAGGTTGAAGAATTTTCACTTGAAGCCAAGACATAATGTCTAAGCTGACAATGAAGACTGGAGCTCCTGCAAAGAAAAATGGACCACTTTATTCTTTTTCCAATTTCCTTTTATATCTTTTAAGTGCTTAGTCACTCTAGGATGGGGCTTCCACACCCTAGGATGTGGAAATGATGAAGCAATTTAGTTAAGTTTTTAACTTCTCAAATTAAAACAATATATCAACTACTACAGCAGTGTGTGTACAGAGTACAGTATTTTATAACAATGGAAAATTGTGGTCAAGTTCAACATATATGTATATATATATATATATATATATATATATATATATATATATAATATTCAGATGATTCTATAAACTGACACTGTGAGATATGGAACACAATATTTTACATAATATCTTTGACTTTAAATTTCAGGACTTTATCTAGTTTTAATAAACAGAAGAAGTATCCTGGAAGATACTCAGGTACTAAAAGCCATCTAGAGTAAGAGGACATAGTTGAAAAGCAGTCATTACAAATGTGGTCTCTACTCAAGTAATAGAGCTACTTAAATATGTAATATTTAAGTCTCAATGCAGAAAACAAATAAACAATGATATACAAAATAAGAAAACATGTAACAATAATGTACAGCATAACCCTTAACTCCTGCAAAGTAAATTCAGTTGTAAATGAGGTGGAAGAATTCAAAGAAATGTCAGATGAATCTTCTAAAGTGGCAGCAGCGGAAGTAGCAAATAAATAAATTTCTTGTAAAAGTCAAAGCACAAATAATTACCAAAATTAATAAAGAGATGATGACCATAATTAAGTAAATGGTTAAGGAATGAAAAATAAATATAGACCAAAAAGTTGGGCTTGGGAAAAATATGGAAACTGTTTTAGATTTCCAACTGGTGCACAACTTATAACACCAAGTTTATGAACTATCTTGGTGCTGGGTGTGGGAGGCTCACCTGGGTAATGTTTCCAGCTACACAGGAGTCAGAACTGGAAGAGAATGAGAAAGGCTATTAGGGAAGCTGTTTGGAGAATCTTTTGGTACTGGTGGAAGTTGCTGGTTCTCTTGAACTATTCTGTTAGGTGACCTTGTTCTGGATTTCCTGGTGAACTTGGTTGTCCTCAGCCAAGTAGAAGCTTGGGATATCATAGTCACTGAGAATTGCTACAGTTCACATTGGTAGTGTCTCAGTTACTCTTCTCTCATTGCTGGGAAAAAATACCCAACAGTCAAAATTAAGGAAGGAAAGGTTTCTTTAGCTCACAGTTACTGGAGGTTTCAGTCCATACTCAGGTGGCTCAAAGGTAGAGCAGCACATTGCAGAAAACAACCTTTCATGCTGGTGGCAGAGAGCAAACTGAGTGGCAGCAACCATGGCAGTTAGGTAGCATCTCTCCCATCCTTACATTGTAATGCAAATTACCTTCTCCAAGGCAGGTGCAGCATCCACATCTACAAAAGCAATCACAAACTCCACAGCCGTCACATGACTACATGAGGCTTTGTGGAATCAACTAGACACAAAACAAAACAGGGTGACCTCTGTTCCTTGTCTTGAGTATCACTTTCTCACTGCAGAGGGGAAGATGGTGCATTGCTCATTCTCCTGGGGAAACTTGTTGCATTGCTTTTTGATGGGAATTCAGCTTTCATTATCATAGGTAGAGCTCAGGACCTTACTGTTGCTGAGGATATCCATGGTACCCATGGTACACTTGGAGGAAGCTCCAGGTTCTATCTTGAGTGTTGCTTTCCACATAACCATAGAAAGAAGAAAATGACAATGGCATTAACTAGATCCCTCAGACTGCTAACACAGATCCTCCATTCTCCTGGCATAGACATTCTAGCTTCCAATTATTGAGGTTTCAGCCTTCCTAATGCAGATCCATGAATTGGACCCTCATGACACATTGTCATGGGTTCTAGGCTTCCAGTTGGACTTGTGCAAAGCATTGTTATGAGACCTAGCTTCTCAGATGGACTCAGGCCAGATATTAGTTTCCAGGTCCTCAGCTAAATTAGTTACTCTTTATTGTGTGGATAGATTTCCCACACGCTTACTATGATTCATTGTAAACTAATCTTATAAACTTGTCCTGCATTATATTCTTCCCTTTGCAAAAATCCTAAATCACAAAAGAAACCATGCATGTTTAACTTGTAAAGGAAATGAATACCATAAAACAGACTCACACAAAAATCTAAGAGATTAAAAATTCTATTGAAGATATTACATAGCAAAATCAACGGAAGTGAGGATAGAAAAGCAGATGTAGATGACAGTTGTGGTTGAGGACCATGAAATTAAAGTCTTCTAAAAATTAGTAAAGGATCAAAAATTGTTAGATTACACAAAGAAGACTGATATAATCTGAATTGGAATGGATCAGAAGAAGGATCAGAAGATAGCACCGAAGAAATTTACATTTGTCACAGAAGTAACAGAATAAAATATAATTATGGAAAAATAATCTGAATTATTAAAATAAAAAAATTGTTGCATACAGAACTTCAAATAACCATAGAAAGGAGAAAATGACAATGGCACTTTATAAATAACATATGAGGGAAAACCCATCAGAATCACAACAAACTTCTTAATATAAACTCTAAAATTAACAGCTTGAAGTAAAGTATTTCAAAACCCAAAAGCAAGCATCATGCAAAGAGACTGATGTACCCAGAAATTTTCAGTTTACAACTGGATTTTTTTGTATGTTAGTGACTAGATTTTGGGGAGTCATTATCAATATACTTTTAAATAAATCAGATTCAAGAAAAAAACACCTGGGGCCAGGGAGATGGCTCAGTGGAATAAGTGCTTCTTTGGCAAGTGCAAGGACCTGAGTTCAATTCCTGGTTCTGAAAGAAAAAGAAAAAGAAAACACCTAAAGAAATTTGTAACCATCAAATTAGTACTTCAAAATATTCTGGAGGATATGTTAGAAAAATAAAATGAAGACAACAATTTTAGGAATACCAGTAGAATGAATCTACCAAGAAAGGCAATCAAATAAACAAAACAGTAGAAACTTGAATATTTCCATCCTTCTGATTCTAAATGAAATGGGATAGGAACTGAATTAATGGTAATTATTAATGTTGAACATAAGGGAAAATTTTATTTGATTTTCATCCAGGTTGTTTGTGACCAGAATCATAGAGAGAATTACGTTCATGCCCTGATGTACCACTGTAAAAAAGTAAAGAAAGGAAAACAGCCAGAAAATAATAGAATGACAAAGATAAGCCGAAAACCTATCAATATTAACCATTAACGAAAATGGTCTTGGTTCACCAATCAATAGAAACAAACTGGCAGAATGGACCAAGAAACAAGATCAAACAGTATGTTCCATACAAGAAACAAATTTAATTATAAATGAAATTCTTAGACTGAAAGTCGAAGGTTAGAAAAAAATACTCTGTGTAAAAAGAACCCAGAAAAGAGCAAAAGTGGCTATATTTTCAGACAAGGTGAATCTCAAGCAAAAGCTCATCACAGTACACAAAAAATTTCACTACATTTTTGGTATGGAAATAAATCAAGAGGAAGAGATTGTATACCAGTGAAGTACGAAAATACCAGCAGACACAAACATATACAACAAATACTAATTATTACAAAAATCAGGTAAGAATTGATATAATAGTAATGTAGGACAGCAATACCTTACTGTGACAAACAGAGAGATCAATTAATTAAAAATACAATAAAGAAATATATGAGATTAGCTGAAACATTGAACAAGTGATTTCGGTAAATACTTACAGAATGATTCACATTACATCAGAAAATACAATATTCTCAACATCACAGAGGATTTTCTCCAAAATGAAATATATATTAGTTCCTATAACATGCTCAAGTAAATACAAAGGAATTGAAAATATGCTATGTGTGTTAATAGCTAATAGCATAAGGAAACTAGTAATGGCAAACTAAACCACCAAACATAAACACATGAAAATTAAATAACACTCTCTTGCAAAATCAGTGGGTCACAAATGAACATAAAGAAAAAGTTTTTATACAGTTTTAATAATTAAATGAAAATACCAATGTGATCTACTGAAATTTATTGTATGCAGTAAAAACAGTCCTTATACAATGAGAGTGAAGGGTTTTTTGCAGGGAATTTTCAAATTTAAAGAAAAGATGTGATTATAATTGAAATGTATTGACTTACGGTAGGCATTGACATGTTGATATTTTACTTATAAGTCTTTAGCCACTCTAAAAAATATGTTACTGTTCTTTTTCAGTTACTTAGTCTCTGGGTTTTCTGTTAGTGCACCAGAATGGAACCAAAAGACTTTTTGAGTGAAAAAGGACATTCATATAATTTAACATATATCTAGCTATTAAAAATTGAGCTGCTGTCAACATAATTTCTCTTAGTTGATTTAAATAAAGGTTTGTGCTAACACTGCTTGGCCAATTAGATGTACATATCTTACACTATGAGGACCTAATTTAAAGATAATGTACTGTGTATTAAGCATTAGTATTCTCCTATTACCTTGCTTTGATTTTTTTTTTACACTTTCCACTTTAAAAATTAAAACAGAGAAGGACTTTATATTAAATTATATTTTCAATATTTCTCTATCACTATGTTAATTCTTTTTCCTTATGATTCACCTCTAAGTTTTATATGTATCAGTCTGTACCTCATTACTTATAATTCCCTTTATGTCACTCAAAACTATTTGTCAACTAAATTTACCCTCATTATTAGTTATCTAATACTAAAGTACTGTATTTGGTTGGAAGAGGGGATAAAAGTATGAAAAAAAGAATGAAAACCTGTTCTATGCATATGCTAATTGCTCACAAGTTATTTAATCATTATGCACTCTAAATATATATCAATAAAAAGCATAGGATCTTGCTCTTTGCCACTGTCATGAAAGGTTGTCCTCTGCCACGTGCAGCTCTGCATTGGAGCCAGGTGAGTATAGAATGAAACCTCCAGTAACTGTAAACTAAATAAACATTTCCTTGTTTCATATTGGGTGTTGGGTATTTGTCCCAGCAAGGAGAGAAGAGTAACTGAAAAATATGCAATGTATTAATTACTGAAATAGTGCTACTAATAGGTTTTAAAACTATATTATTGAAATTTATTTCTCATTAAAATTATTTTTAAAAAACTAAAAAATAAAAAGCATAATTTAAAATAGCAGAAAACTTCATTTTGTCTTTGGTAAATTTTCTTACAAATAACCCTAATATTTTAAAATTCATTTTTAAACTATCTAACACATTGAGTACCAAGTGATGCCTGTAAAATTTGTCTTTTAAATGACTATAAATTTTTGCAATAGAAGGAAAAGATAAATAATTGATCTGTGTGTCAATTTTAAAACTTGATAATACCATTAAGTGAATGTGTATCAACACATCACTTGAGAATGGTATTTTCATCATGGTTGCATTAAAATCTGTGAAATTATTGGAGTATGGATATATTCACTATGTTGGTTCTTTCTACACAAGCACAAGGGATATCTTTTCACTTTCTTATATCCTATTGGATCTTCATTTTGAGAGTATAATAATTTCAATGTTAAAATTTTTCTACATAGCCGGGAATAAGAACTTCCCTGGCAAGCAAAAGGGCCTGAGTTTAGTCCCCAGTTCTGCAAAACAAGTTTCTTAGTTCTCTTGTTAAAATGATTCCTAAGTTTTCCATTTTTATGACACTATTGTGAAAAGTGTGGTTTCATTCGTTTCTCTCTTGGTGTGCTAGTTATTTGTGTACATTAATCCTCTAGATTTTTAAGTGTTGACTTTGTATTCAGGTACACCATTGAAATTGGTTATTAAATATATAAAGATTTGGTGGAATTTTGGGTTTTTATATACAATATATTATTTGCAAATTAAGACATTTTAACATCAAAAAAGTGAAGTGAAATAAATTACATAATTTTCAACCTCAGTATTCTTGAAATTAAGAACGAAGTAAGCCTAAAGTTCACATGTGAAAGGAAATTTTACAGATCAGAATAGAAATTAATGCAACTGAAACTAAGCAAAAAATACAAGCATAAATGACTGTGTTCTTTGAAAATTAAATACAGCATTAAAAAATTCTTAGAATATCTTATAAAAACAAAGAATGAAAGCATTAAAATACATGTGAACAAGAATTGAAAGATTCATAAAACAAATGATCCTACAGAATTCCAGAAGATCATCAGTAGTTACATTCAGAAATTATACTGTAGAAGATGAAAGCACATATTCCTGAATACATATAAATTACCCAAAATGACTCATGATAAAATACAAATTCTAATGATCCAACATATGAGTCAATGAAGTTGACACAGTAATTTTAAAGACAGACAAAATAAGAGCCCAGGTTCTGAGAATTTCATTGTTAATTTCTAAAATTACTTTTAAAAAGGGATAATGCCACTACTTCTCAAAATCTTTAATGAAACTGAAAAATAATCATACTCATAAATTTATTTGAGGAGGCAGGTATGATCTTGATACAAAAACAAGGGAATAACACCAATTACCCATACATGAGAAAGAAAATTACAAGCCAGTCTCTTTGGTGAATATAGATTCAAATATCCTCCATGGAATACTGGACAGGAAAAAGCAGCAAATTTTCAAAACTATTTAATTTATTATCCTTTTGTTCTAAATACACATTTGCTTGAGACACAGTATGGCAGTAAGTGGTATGACATGACAAGCAGTATGTATTTAGAAGGCCAGAATGGCTGGGGAAATAAGCATGATCCTAGTATTACACATTGCTATCTTCAGTGCAGTTGCATAGTTCACAGGTATCAGCATATATAGTCAGGCTGACAATCCTATCAAGTAACTCCTAGTTTCAAAAACCTGCTGAAGATTCTCAGGATCATTTCCCTAACCATCTTATACATATAAATACATGGTTTTGTCCCTGTCATGTTTCCTAGCTTTTCTCCTTGCCCTCTCTTCATTGTCTAATCCTTAAGTTCTTGAAATTGTGTTATACATTTTTATTTTTGTTTCTTCTATTGAGTTCTTACACTAAGGAGACTTTGGGCTATTTACACATGTATGTCTGGTTTATTTCACATATGAGTGTATCTTCAAATGGCATCCACTTAAATAAATATATCGGCTTTGAGTTTATCATTCTCTATAGCTGAGTAATATACCATTATACAAAAATACCACATCTTTTTCATCCATGTCATAGGTGACAGGCATCTTAGTTGTTTCCAAGATTTGGCTATTACATATTGTGCTGCTATAAATATAGGTGCACATATATCACTATGTTATGACGTTTCAGTTCCTCCAGAAAAATTCCCAGTAGTGGGATAGCTGGCTTGAAAGAGATTTCCAGCTCTAGTTTTTTAAGGATTCTCCACATTGATTTCCATAGTGGTTGCACCAGTCTGCATTCCTACCAGTAGAGGAGAAGGGTTCCATTTTCTCCATAGCCTCTCCAACATTTGTTGTTGGTTTATTTCTTTATGATAGTCATTCTTTCTGGTGTGAGATGGTATCTCAGTGTTATTTTAAAATGCATTTCACGGATAGTTAGTGATATGGAACATTTTTTCATGTATTTATTCACTTCTTTAATTTCATACTCTCAGAAGTCTGTGTTCATCTCAGATGCCCATTTCTGGTTTGGGTCTTTAAATTTCGGGGCCCTAATTTTTTTAATTCTTTATAAATTCTAGAGAGCAGACCTTTCAAAGTACTGTCCTGATATAATTCTCTATATGGTTATGTTTCTAAAGTTTTGTATAAAAATATGTAATTGTTAATTCCTATTTTTAAAGTATTTTTATTTAGTTTTTTTTTTCAAATTCTATAGGGACATAAAATTTAACATATCACTACTTGATGGAAAACAACTTTCCCTATTGTCTTAAATGTATGATATTGCGACTGATAGTGAGGTTAAGCGCAACTGACTTTGTTGTAGTGTCATAATTATAATAAGCTTCTCTTCTGGAGTGTTAAAAACTTAAGTTTGCAGAACAAAAATTAGAGAAATGGAAGAGCTGCAGGGACAGTCAACATTCTGGCCCTAGCCTGTCAAGGTCAGTCAAGACTCAGGATATGGGAGAACCTGTACAGTAGCATCATATAACTCACTTGTGTCCCAAATTTTTTGAACAAGGAGATTATGTGGCCAAAAAGGAAAGTGATTGATAGTGTAGAGTATGCATAAAGAGAGTCAGATGGAGAGAAAACATTCTCTCAGGCTTTCAGAGAGAACAAATAGGTCAAGATACAGCTGTGACTCATTCACATGGCTGACAAAGGATCTACAAAATGCACTACCGGGTTAAAGGATAAATCCTGAGGGAATTTCACTGACCTTGGCAGATAGAAAAGTTTCATATTTTGTTATATGTGTTTTGATTTACCTTTGCCTTACCCATCCAACAGAAAACTATAAAAATGAACCATGAATAGTAAAATCATATTAATTTGCTGTGCTGTTATTCAACTAAAACAAAAACTTTACAGCCTAGACAAATCAAGAGGTTTCTTGCCTTGTTCACCTAAAGAGTTTTCTCCTGGTTAGCTTATACAGCAAATTATATATCACAACTTGAAGCAAATAATAAAAATTGGGTAGATTTATTTTGTAGAGTGAATAATCTGTACATTTTTTCCTTTAATATTTTTTAATTCTTTCTAAACAATAATATCCCATGAAACAGGTAATAAATGAATTAAATATCTTATAAATCTTGCACAGAAGACAACAGTTGCTATTTTTGTTAAAACTGTGCTTTATACTATTCAAGCAGATAAATCAAGTAGTTAAAACATGCACAGAAAGACAATTATTTTTGTAATCATAAT
>PVKA01046888.1:0-14655 GCA_004027165.1 Ctenomys sociabilis
TTTTTTGGCAGAACCAGGGATTGAACTTAGGCCCTTGTGCTTGCCAGGGAACTGAACATTTCACTAAGCCATCTCCCCAGCCCCTCTTTCTTTCTTTTATTTGTACTGAGAATCAACCTCAAGACCTTGTGCTTGCCAGGCAGGTGCTTGTGTCACCAAGCCCCAAAGCAGATTATGTGTGACACTGTACTGAGTTGGATTGATTCTATAAGAAAAATCAAAAGAAAATATATAATAAGAAATTATAACTGGGTGTGGTAGCACATGCCTATAATCCCAGCATTCAGCTGAGGCAGGAGGATTGCTTTAGGTTCAAGGCCAGCCTGGACTACAAAGTGGACTCAAGACCAGCCTGAGCTGCATATTGAGACCCTGTCTCAACAAGACCAGAAAGGGGGGCTGGGGAGATGGCTCAGTAGAATAAGTGCAAGGGCCTGAGTTCAATCCCGGGTTTCACCAAAAAAAAAAAAGACTAGAAAGGAAAGAGAAAGAAATTATAAATAAACAAAAATGTAGTAGTAGGGTGGTTAATATAGGTCAAACTCACCCATTTATACTTTGACACACATGCGTACACCTTGCCCCTTTTCTATGTAACACAAAGATTGCTTTCTGTATCCACCCAGCACAGCCACTGAAATGCACAGCTGGCTACTGTTGTGCCAAGGTACAGATTTTCACTAGAAAAATAGGGTCTTGACCCAGAAGGAGGAACCCACCTTTCTGTTCTTTTGAGGTCATCTCAGCTGACCAGAGCTTGAGGGGCAGTAACCAAAGCCCTGTTCTGATAGCCTGCCTCCTCTATGCCCACTTCTCAGTACTCCTCAGATCAAAGGGCCAGCCTGGGGCAGAGCAGGCTGCAGTGAGAAAGAGTACTGAGTCACAGGATCTTATTTTATTGTCAACAAAAAGCTCCAAGAGATATCTGATTATTCAGTTCCTGGCTTGCCTGGGCTTTAGTTAAAAATTAAACTTTTTTTTTTTCCCTTTTGAATTCCACGAATCAAATGAGAAAGTTACAGCAAATTTCATTACAGGGATAACTGATCTTTATTTGTGACTCACAAGTCAGGTAACACCTCATGCTGTAGAATAAGTATTTTGATGGGTTAAGCTAAGCAGTTGGGCCTTGCAGAGAATAGCCAAGGAAAGCAGAAACACACAAAGCACATTAGCTGTTTCAGACTTATTTTCTTCAAGGGCTCAGGGTAAAAGATCAATAAACAAATGAATGTGCAAGGCCCTGGTTTCAATACCCAGCACATATATGTGCGCACACACACATGCACATACACACACCCACACACACATCACTCACTCAAATTACTTTGCCATCCAGGTTAAAATTGAAAAAAACTTCCTTATTGTGTCAGCTAACACTAACCTGTGTGAGAATTTGATATTATCTCTCCTGACTTTTTGTGAAAGGCCAAGTTGAGATGGGATAAAAGAAATAAAGACAGGAAGAAAAGAGACAAGAAGATCATAATTTTTAAATTGCACACTTAAGAAAACCAGCTGCTTCAGAACACAAAATGCCCTTTTCTCTTCCAGAAAACTAGGAATCGAATTCCTAAAAGTCATAAAGACACAATTCAGGCCAGGGAGATGGCCCAGTGGAATAAGCACTTCCCTGGCAAGCACAAGGGCCTGAGTTCAATCCTCAGTTCCTCAAAAAAAAAGACACAGTTCATAACCCTGTAATTTTTCTTTTTTTATGTATTTGATACAGGGTCTCATTATGCAGCTTGGACTTGTGATGACCCTCTTGTTTTTCACCTCCTCAGTGTGGGAGTTGCAGATGTGTGCCACAGTGCCCTGACTCAGTGGTCAGCTCAGTGTGCTTGGCAGTGGGGCTGGCACAGCATGTGATTCCGAGGATTGAACCCCGATCCCCGAGCTTGCCTAAGCAGGTGCTTAGTCCTCTGAGCTATCTCCCCGGCCCAAAACCTGTAGATCTGGCCCTGAGCTTTTGCCTGTACATTGCTCTTCCTCACATGGACCTCCAGCTCACAGAAACAGCACAATTAAGTGGGCAACATATTTCTAATAGTTCCAATACATGCAAATCGTTTACATCCTAACCTAGCCTGAGAAGTGGACAAATGGCTACTCTTAACAGTAGGAAATCAGACCATAAGTTATCCATCCCAGGGACATACCCAAAACCACGTAAGAACAACAACCTCAGACTACAATGGGCTTTTCTCTTAAAGGCCCACACTATTCTACCTGAACACTTTTTAAATTCTTTTTTTGTACTTTAAGAATTCTACCCTGCCTACTAAACTTCTTCATGCCTCTTACCAATATGTCTTAAATATTTTTTTTTCCTGTGAAGGCAGTCAGTAACCTATAACACATCCTATGGGTGGGGTGGGGTGAGATCCCTCTCCTCTGTTTGGGAGTGCCTCTGGGTTCACTGACAATACAACAACTTAGTTTTGTCTTGGTGTGGAATCTCAGCTTCTGTCTTGGTCTGCTGGAACCAGCAGAAGAATTTAGTTCAGGCCAATGGCCTCCGATAGCACATGGAAAGCAGTTTACATTCCCTACCTGTGAGTTAAAGCTCTATTACTGATGATGTAGAACTGTGATTTACTTGTGAGCTTGTTTGTTTTTTCATCTTTCACTTCCTAAAAGAAGCAGCTTCAGTATAGGAAGGGAGGCAGGAAGAAAGGAAATTCCGCATAGTAAACATCTGCTAACTATAGCAGGATTCCTTGTCAGGGTTCTCAAGGAATCCTCACGACAGTGTAAACAAAGTCTGTGATCCTCATCTCCCTGAGGGAGGCCAATGGGAGTGGAGCCCCGACTTCCTGTGGGCAGCTGGGGAGGAAAGGGTGCCCAGGTGTGAGAGAGGAAGGGAGGGGGCGAGGGGAAGGGTGAACTGGGGGTGGGGAACGGGATCCCGCAGGCCAGGCTGCTGGACAACTGTGATCCACACGAGGGCGCCCCAAACTTCGGCGTGTGGGTGGAGTGTGATCCAGCAGTGTGAAGACTGGGGGGTGGGGGGTGGGGTGCGTGCCTTCTGGGGCCCACGGGCCGTGCCTCTCCCCAGGTTTCTTGAAGGAGATCATCGTGAGGTCCCTCCGGGCGCTGCTAACTTTCAGACCTTGAGGAATCCGTGCACCTGTAAGATGGGGGTGTCTGTGTAGAGACATGGGGCGACTGCTGCTACGGATCGATCAACCCCCGATATGTATTGCAAAGAGTGACAGTGTGGGGTGCAATCTCCCCCAGGATGTAGTGTGGACATGTTCCTGGCCGTAGAGGACTGCGACTGGTGCTAATAAGACAAGGGACCAGAAGCAAGATACAGCCCCAGAGGACTGGGTGGCTTCTCACCAGAGGCCCTCAGGCATTGGAGCGGGCTCAGGGAGGACCACCCCCTCCAGCTTGTTCACGGTGCTCATCACCCAGCAGGAGCTGGGACCTCAGCAGCACCGAGCCCGCAGGCTTGCCCTGTCCTGTCTTCCAAGGACCTGGTGTCACCAAGATTTGCCCAGGGCACCATAGAAGTCTTGTGACACAAGAAATAGTGCCAGTTTTAGTTTAGACCAGAACGTTTGTCCCCTGGAGAGCAGTGTGGGGCAGTGGCAGGGAGCCCAGACTGCTGGTGGAAAGGGCAGCTGCCGTGAGGCTGGAGGATCTGCCTGCTCCCACAGGGTCAGCAGGCAGCTGCTTCACGTGAATAAGCTCTGCAGGCTGTACCCTGGCCTAGTGTCTCAGCCAGAGATTTGAGGGCTTTAGTGGGTAGAAATTAAACCCTGCGCTGGAGCCTTAGGTCAATAGCCTGAGGCTCTGGACAGTGTCCCAGAGCAGAGGGAAGAGGAAGTCCTGAGGCTTGGCAGAGGCAGCTTGGGAGGAAAAACAGCAAGCCTGGGAGTCCTGGGATCCTGCAGAAAGGGGACAAGAACAGGACACTGTCTGGAGAGGAGGACAAGGAAAAATCTGGGGGAGCCTAGGCGTTTCACCTGGCCCAGACTGCTTCCTCTCTCTCCTGGTTCAGAGCCCCCTGCAGGATGCCTGCCCTGTACAGCCTGGCCTCCACTCTGCTCCTTGTCCTTCCCAAGGTCTTCTTATCCCTGGCTCCAGCCCACAACCCAGGGAAGTGTGAGAGGAAATCATCCTTCCGGGATGTGACTACCCCAGGGAGGAGCAGGTCCCTCAGGGAGCAGGAGATGCCGGGGCCCAGGCTCCAGGCTCCGTGGTCATTGAGAAGATACCAGGTAGTAACAGACCTGGGCTGGTCAAAACTTCATTTCAGCAGGCTTGGGTGTAGTTCAGGGGTAGAGCACCTGCTTGTTGTGTGTAGGGCCCTATCCTAGCACTGCAGAAAACCCAAAATAAACACACACATACACACACACACACTCACACACACTTTCAATTCAGCCAGCTGGTGGCCATGTGACCTTAAGCAAAAATTACTCTGCTACTGTGTCATCATCTGCAAGATAAGAAGGAACTTATCAGGCAGAAGTTTAAAGATTTAGAAAGGAGTAAAGCAAAGCATCTAATCAATAGTACCGGTGGGGGCCCAGGGAGATGGCTCAGTGGAATAAGCACTTCCCTGGCAAGCTGAAGGGCCTGAGTTCAATCTCTGGTTCCACCAAAAAAACATAAAAGACGAAGATTTAAAAAGGAGCAAGGCAAAGCATCTGATCAATAGTACAGGCACTAGTCCCCGCTTTCCACACATGCAGACTCTGGGGTGGCCCTGGGCCCATCGCCACCTTAGGAAGCCAGCCTCTCTGGGCTCCAAGCAGAGTGGACTTCTAATGTACCCGCATGAGCGTGACAGTTGATAGCAAGTCAGCTATGGTATAGCACATGCTGTGCAGTTCTGAGTGCTCAGGAAGTGAGATAAGGGCAGATCCCTTGAGCCCAGGAGTTCCAGACCTGCCTGGACAACAGAACAAGAGCCTGGCTCGGAAAAAAGGAGGAGAGAGGAGGGAGAAAGGAGAGAAAGAAACTTTCAAAAGATTGAATATAACTTGACAATGATAGAGAATGTGCTTCACATGCACAAGGCCCTGGGTTCAATCTCCAGACTAAAAAATAAAAATATAGAAGTTAATATGTCACCCAGACAGTAATGTGTTCTTATCTCCCTGTTACTAGACCTCTGGGAAAATGCCTTGATCCCAGCCAGTGAACTGATTGGCTGACAGGCTGTTAAGTCTTTAGGGAATGGGCAGTCGGGCCTGTCCTTTGTTCTGGGATCTCATAGTAGGAAGAACACAGAACTTTCAGCCTTTCAGGGCAGGAAGATGCAGGGTAGCTGGCTGCCTGTCCCAGTAGGGTCTTGCTCTAGTGCCCTGGAGACGACCTTCTACTTTTCCTATCCTGGACAAGAGTGATGGTGGTCAGAAGTGCCAGGTGAGGAACAGGGCCTGAATATAGGCCAGGGGCCGGTAGCTTTTCTCCAGTCCCAAGGCCTACCCCCAGTCTCCCAACTCTGCTGCAGAGCTGGTACTTACTGTTGGTGGAATTGGTTTGCAGGCGGGCCACAAAGTGGATGGGAGGGAAGGGGCTTTATAGGAACTCAGCGTAGAACAGGGAACCTGTGGGTGGGCACCACCCTGGATCAACTGCCAGGAGAGATGGGGGCCCCACCCTGCTGGGTGTGCCTACTGCCGAAACCTGGCAGCCACCTGAGGTTCCTCCCAGCCCCCACCCCCTCACCCCTGCTGCTTACTCTGTCACCTCCTAAGCCCCTCGGACACAGCTCTGCCCTTTCCCTGTCCTGTAGGCCACCATTACTTCCAGCCCAGATAGCTCAGTTACGAATGCAGCCTTGCCTGCAGCCTCACCCTCCTCCAGCCTGTTGTACAAACTGCATCACAGGGTTGTTGTTGAAACCAGAGCAGCAATTATCTCTCCTGGCCTGGATGCTTTCTGTGGCTCCCCAGTGCCCACAGGCTAAAGCTCAGATTCCCAAGAATGACCTGTCGCTGGGCCCCACAGGTCTCCCTGCCCCCACTTGCCCTCCAGCGGCATTTCCACCCACTCTCCCATGCTCTTGGTATGCACTGGTCAAACTGCACTGTCCATTCCAGGCAAATGCCTACGTCTTCTACTTCCAGGACTTGTACATGGACGTGTCGCCCTGAGGTGAAAGTATCATTTGTCTCTTGTGTCTTTCTGCCTAATTTGGTTAATTTCTAGTTCTCAAAACCTCCGATTAGACAACCTTCCTCCTGAGACGACTTCACCAGCCTCCTCACCTCCCTCATAAACCTGAGCCTGGGCGAGCCCCCTCAGCCCTCAGCCCTGGGGCTCCTAGGCTTTTATGACAACTTTATAATATATATACTAATTTATTCTATGCTCTCTCTTTTGTCTACACACTGGCGCAGGGCAGGGGCTTGCCTGTCTTGTTTGCCACTGCATGTCTTAGGGCCAGCCTGGCGCTGGCCCAGGGAAGCATGAACAGAATATGCACTGCAGCCCACGTTTACAGGCCACTGCATGCCGGGAACTGTCCGGAAACCCTCCAGCCTAACGTGATCGATCCTCACTGGCTGAGGAGCACTGGGCTCCGCCTCCATCTATTTCCTGTGCTTCTGAGGCAAAAGCTAAAAACAGCGTTTTACAGGCCAGCTCCTCCCCAGTGACAGCACGTAAGGGATTCAACATTTAATCCCTCACAGGAAACTGGGAAGGTGGAAGGGGCTTGGTGCTGCTCCTGCTCCTTTCTCCTTGGAAGCTAGTTGCAGATGGGCACTTTTTCCTGCAGCAGTGTCAGGTGTCCAGGACCCCACCCCCACCGCCACATCGAGGCCCCACCTGCTTGTGGATGACAGCTCTGCTGGCAGAGCCAGGGACTCAGCAGTGCTCTGAAGCCTCAGCTGCCAGCCTTACTTTCCTGCTCAGACAGAGCTGACCGTCTGGGACTAGCCTGCCCCACCCAGCCCCTAACAGCCCTGCCAGCATCCCATGAGCAACTAACCCTTGTCTCAGATCACTTCCTTTTCACTTGGTGGTGCTGCATCACAGGGGCACCGTCTGGCATAGCTCTGAGGGTTCTGGTTATGCATTTAAAACCTTGAGAGTACGGTGTGGCAGTGCATACCTATAATCCCAGCACTTGGGAGGCAGGAGATCCCTGTGAGTTCAAGGCCAACCTCAACTACATATATTGTGAGACCCTGTCTCAAAAAACAAAGAGGAAAAAAAAAAAAAAAAAAGGCAACCTTTTGAGGAGATAGCACACCAGGAGGCTGCTATGTGTGAGAGGACATTATCAGCATTGGGGCAGTGCCTCAGGCAGGGTCCAGGGAAGCCAACTGAAATAAAATAAGCCAAAGAAAACTGAAGGTCAGTGGTTAAAACAAACTATATACCTTATCTGTCAGTCCAGAGGGCAGCAGAAACTTTTAGATGTTGGCCTGAAAGCGGTGAGAGGCAGCAGCAATCTGACCGCTTTTCCTAGTCTGCAGTTTACACCAGGTAGCCTGCCACCTTCCTAAGTGGTGAATGTGGCCACTGGGTGCCAGGGTGAGCTACGCCATCAGGGTGGATTCGCTAGAGTATATCAAGCCTTCCAGTTTCAGCTACCAGGGCTGTAAAGACTGGGAACCCTCTGAATCCAGGCAGGCAGCTGCTTCCATGGCGTGTAGTATGGAGTCCATAGTCTACCTTAGCTCCCTAAGGTTGTCGGTATCTGAAAACAAACAACTTACCTGTTGAACCTTGGTAATATACCCAGTGCTTCTTCCAGTTATACACCCAGTGTTTCCAGGTTCTGACTACATTTATGCAAATAACTGTCTTGTCATACACATAACACTCATTAAGAATTTCCCAACTCTGGGTATTTAAATGTTCCAATATACTTTCCAAGTTCTTTTTTTTGGCGGAACCAGGGATTGAACTCAGGCCCTTGCGCTTGCCAGAGAAGCACTTATTCTCCCCAACCCAACCTACTAAATCCTTGAGAATAGTTTAGGAAAAAAAAAATGTTTCCTTAAATCTGAAGAAAAATAAACAGCAAACAATGTCTTAAAAGTCTTTTTTTTTCCTGCAACACTTTATTCCAGAGGGACTCAGTCAGGCTCGGCAGGTGCCTTCCTCATGGCGGCCAGCACGTTGCTCAGCTCCTCACGCTTCCTCTTGGCCCGAATGAACGTCCTCACTCTTTTCTTGATGAACTTGAGGGTGCATTTGTCCTTGGAGACACTGAGCAGCTCTATGGCTCACCGCTCATAGCGGGTGAAGCTGCACACCTCCAGGATTGTGTCCCCGCACCGTGCGTTTGCTGAGGCGTCCGTGATGGCAGCTGTGCCTCGATTTGCTCACATTCGTAGTCACCTTGTGGCCCTTGTTTAGGCCATGGGCTAGCAGAGGACCATGGCTATTCTTCTTCAATGGTTTCCGTGGCAGAAGTTAAAAATCATTTTAAAAAATACCTCATCAGGGGCTGGCGAGATAGCTCAGCGGTCTAAAGCACCTGTTTAAGCAAGCGCAGGACAGTGGTTTCATCTCTGGCACCACATGTTGCACCAGCCCCGCCCCTAGGGCAGGCTGAGCTGCTAGAGTCTGGGGGTAGCGGTGCACACCTATGATCCCAGTACCGGGGAGGCTGAAGGCAAAAGGATCACTACGAGTCCGGTCTGCGTAGTGAGACCCTGCAACAACCAAATATATTAAAAAAAAAAAAAAAGAATATATATATATATATATATATATATATATATATATATATCTTCCCTGGCAAGAGCAAGGGCCTGAGTTCAATCCCCAGTTCCACCAAGAAACACAAACAAACAAAAAAGAATAAAAAATAAATAAATAGAAGTCATCAGTCTATTAGTCTCAAAATATTGAGATTAGCAGTTTCATGAACTTCCCTTTATCATTTAAACTCTGGAATTTCTTACCAAGTCCAACAAGTATCTATTTAGCTGGCTGTGGTGATGCATGCCGGTCACCCCACCCTTCTGGAAAGCTAAGACAGGCAGAGTACAAACTGGACCCTATCCGGGCAACAGTGACCTGTCAAGTCCTGCCTCAAACTAAAAAAAAAAAATTAAAACAGGATTTGGAAGGTTGCTCTGGGCACAGACCCTGGTTTCAATCCCCAGGAGCGCCCCCCACAACAAACTGCAATTGTCAGAATCTTTTCCGCGGATCTTCTTGAATGACACTAAGTGCAAACCTTTATATTTGTCATGCATGTGAGTGAAAATGAAAATCTTGCAAATGCTTTTGGGAAGCTGTCAGAGTAAAAATATTTAACTGAAAAAAAATTTAAAAAATAATCAACTGTCTCTGGATGACAAGATCATGGTCTAAAAATTTGATGAAAATTCATTATGATGCACTTGACAAGGAAATTTCATTATTTCTGTGATATCACAATAATGAAATTATATTTTAAAATAATAACCAGGCTGGGTGTGGTGGCGCATACCTATAATCCCAGCACTTGGGAGGCTGAGGCAGGAGGATTGTTGTGAGTTCAGGACCAGCCTGAGATACAAAGTGAGCTTAAGGCCTGCCTGAATTGCATAGTGAGACCCTGTCTCAAAAAAAAAAAAAAAAAAGACAAAAAAATAAGATAATAATTAGAATTATGACTACTAAGAACATACCAAGGAAGGGGCTGAGGAGACAGCTCAGTAGAATAAGCGCTTGCCTGGTAAGGGCAAGGATCGGAGTTTAATCCCCGGTTCCACCAAAAAGAACATATCAAGGCATACCAATATACCAGAGAATAACAACAAAACTCAAGTTTTTAAGAATTTTGTACAATTTATAGAAAAATCACATTAATAATAAATATAACCCGAAGATTTAGCATACCTAATCAGTAGACAATGTTTCCCAAGTAAAATAAGCCTCATTAGCTTGATATCTCTCTCTAATGAGAGAAGATAGGGGCTGGGGCATGCCTTTCTGGTAGAGTATATGCTTCATATAGTAACACACAAGGCCAGAGAGGTAGCTCAGCTGCACAAGTACCTGCCTAGTTAGTGCAAGGTCCTAAGTTCAATTCCTGGTACCAAAAAAAAAAAAAAAAAAGAAAAGCTAAAGTGCAAGGCTCAGATGAGTGGCAGTACTATCCCCTGACGGCAGCAGCAGTGACTTGGGCACAGTGAGCTGGGGCCTGAAGTGCAGGTGCCAAGCCTGGCCTGGCAGGATCTCCACCTACTCTGAGGACTCTTCTCCCCTGAGCTCACCCAGGCTGGGGAATGGTGGTAAAATATTTCCTGGGCCAGAGTGTACTCCGAAGTTCTTGGGACCAACTGTTCACTTCTGGCAGCGGTACCTGAACCTCTATGGCAAACATGTCTTTTTTTTTTTTTTTTCTGTATTCAGGACAGGGTCTCACTACATAGATCATAGTGATTCTCCTGTTTTCAGCCTCCCAAGCACTGGGATTGCAGACATGTGCCACCACGCCCAGGCTCCATCACAGCCTTAGGAGGCCCCACGGAAGGGGCTGGCACAGCATGCCAGGGATAGAACCTCGGCCACTGATATAGCTCAGTGGAATAAGTGTTTGCCTGGCAAGAACAAGGTCCTGAGTTCAATCCCTGGTACTGCAATAAATAAATAAATTAATTAATAGTAATAATACTAAAGTGACAAAAGGGTTGAGAGCCAAATACAAAACAGTTACATCGTTAAAAAACAATCTCATCTTCTCTAATATTGAGAAAACTAATTTCTTCGGTAATAAGAAGATTTCATGTAAGACAGAAAGACTCTCTGTCCTTGATAAAATGCACATCAGGGCTGGGGTGCTGCTCAGTGGCAGGGTACTGGCTGGGCCTGTGGGACACCAGGTTCCATCTCCAGCATCCCAAAACCAGGCAACGATACACAGAATCACCTTTTACACCCCTTGGGCAGATGACATAAAAGCTAGACAAAATCTTTCATAATCACATCAAAATAGTCTGAGGAAATTGGCTTTAAAACAAACACCAGGGGCCAGGGAGTTAGCTCAGTGGCATAGGCACCTTCCAGGCAAACACAAGATCCTGAGTTCAATCCTCAGTACCCCCTGAAAAAAAAAAAAAGTCTAAAAAGACCAGATTCTAGGGCTTATTTTCCTTTTGGGCGGGGGGTGATGGTGTTGGGGGTGAATGAATGCCTTTTGCTTCACTTTGTTTTGAGATAGTTTCACTCCACAGCACAGGTTGGCTTTGAACTCACTGTCTAGTCTGGACTGGTCTCAGACTTGCAGTGGTCCTCATGCTTCAGCCTCCCTCCTTTGTGCTGGGAGGACAGGTGTATGCTACCATGTTTGGCTCTTTTTTTTTATTTTAGACAAGGGTCTACAGGGTGTTCAGGGTCTCACTACCAGATTGGACTCATAGTGATCCACCTGTTTACAGCCTCCCAAGAGCTAAGATTACAAGCATGAGTCACCACACCTAGTCTCAATTGCCAGCTTAGTGCATCCTGGGATCATCAAATTATATATATATATATATATATATATATATATATATATATATATATATATTACTATTTTTGCGGAACCAGGGATTGAACTCAGGCCCTTGCGCTTGCCAGGGAAGCACTTATTCTACTGAGCCATCTCCCCAATTTTTTATTTTTATTTTTTTCAAATTTCTAGTTTGGATATTAAAACTGCAAATCTCATAATACATCCACTGCAGGGGCCATTGTTCCCTTCACAAATACCACGGCCCCTGGTGTGCTGAGGGGCTGCTGTCTCTGCCATGTCTTTCTCCCTGCTATCCCTGATGACTGCCTGCTGTCACTGCTCCCCTTCCCCTGTCTCTAGAAGGGGAGGAAGGATTGAGACAAAGATTAAAACAAGTTTGCCCTGTTTCATACCACAGAAATGCCCTGAAGTGATTTCTCGACTTCCAGAGCCACGAAGCTGACACAGTCTGAGGACACCTTTCTATCGCTGGGCTTGTGTGGGAGTTAGAAAACACGTTTCCCTCTTATCCGGAGGAGGTGGAAGAGGCCAAGGTATAAGCTAGGATGATGCCACCCACCTGCAAGCATCTCATTAACCTCGCTGAGGGGGCACCAGCAACAGCCTTCCTTTCTCAGCAGTTCAGCTCTTTCACAGAGAAACACTTTCTGAAATCCAGGCAGTTGCAGACAAGGATTCAGACATGTTATGATTTTTAGTTAGGAAAAGTGCACCAACACATCTAAGGATTGGGAGCAAAGCCCCCATAGATGACAAGATAGTTAAGAGGAGATCTGAAGAGACACAGAAAATTTCTTATAGCTAACAATCAAAGATTAAGAAAATAACTAACTGGGCATTGTGGGGCATGCCTGTGTTTCCAGCTATTTGGGAAGCTGAGGCAGGAGAATCACAAGCTTAAGGTTAGCCTGACAAGTTAGTGAGAGTCTGTCTTAAAATTAAAAGAGCTGGGAATGTGACTCTGCAGGTTCAATTCTCTGTATTGCAAAACAAACCACACACACAATTAATGTCTTAACAGTCCAGACTTCTAAAACATCCAATAGAAAATAAACTGGAGGTAGATGCTGAATTATCTTGTTATGCTACCCAGGCTGGCCTGAAATTCCTGCCCTCAAGTGATATTCCTGCCTCAGCCTCCTAAATACCTGGGAATATAGGCATTTGCTAGTACATCCTATATACTGATTTTGTAAAAAAGTTAGTTATGGATCTTGCCTCCACATTCAGAAACTGCTGTAGCATTTTCCACCTAGTATTTCCAGCAAAAACTAGGAAAGCCAAGAACATTCCAATATCCAATTTGTATTTTGTGAATTCTGGACCACCAGAATTTCTCCTTATGTGGGTCTGAGGAGATTCTAAAAGGATTTATCAATAGATAAAATGGAAATTCATAGAAGAGGTCATACAATAATGCAATAATACCATGTTGTCAGAGTTTGGAAGGGAATATATTTAATACAGGACACATAATTTATAGGTTTTTTTTTTTGTTTTTTTTTTTTTTTTTGGCTTTTTGAGACAGGGTCTCACTATGCAGTTCAGGCTGGCCTTAAGCTTTTTTGGCTTTTTGAGACAGGGTCTCACTATGCAGTTCAGGCTGGCCTTAAGCTCACTTTGTAGCTCAGGCTGGTCTTGAACTCACAACAGTCCTCCTGTCTCAGCCTCCTGAGTGCTGGGATTACAGGCATGTGCCCCACACCCGGCTAGTTATTTTATAATATTTACCCAAAGAGTCAAATGCAGAAGAATGCTAGAGATCTTTTCATGCCATTAGAGACCCAAAGAGCCCAGCCAAGAGCCTGGATCCCACTGCAGTGTCCTGCATAGGCCCCGCTGAAACTGTCCAACTTTATGTCTAGAGCCAACGACAATGTTACATGCAGGTCTGTATCAAGAATCTTCTCTGAGGAGGCCCAAAGGTCAGTGGAGGAAGCTAGAAGGTCTGATGAAGGATCTGTGCAACCAGGCTTAGAGAAACACCCTGGAGCCAGGAATTGATGCTCAAGGTGAGGACCAGGGCTTCCCCAAAGACAACTGCAATCATTCTCAGTGACAGCGAGGACCTGAGCGTCTCTGATGAGGACAACTGAGTTCCTATCAGGAAAGCCAGTGTGACAAGCTCCCAGGAGAATCAACAGCGCATTATCTTCCCCTCCAGCTCTGCTCTTATGCTGCTGGCAACAACCCTCAGATGGGCCTTCCACGCCCATGCTGACTCAGTTCAGTGGGGTGTTACAAATGGACTATTAGTTGATCCACCACAAATAGTTAATCCAATAAAAAGGAGGAGGGCAAACCACATGCAAGGGCAATCCCAGAAATGCTTCATCATCTGGCTTACTGAGAGGGGGCATTGCCAGGATTTGGGAAGGCTGCTGGGGGCTGGGTCATACATCAGGCTCACTGATTAGCAATTCCTCTTTGGGGGACACTCAACTCTTGGAAGTTTCCTCTCGATACAAACTAGAAGTCTACCTGGACTAGGTCAGCTCTTTAAAGCAACAACTCCAGGGTTAACATGTATGTGCAATTAATCTATTGTTTTTGTTTCTTACAGGGCTGGGGATTAAACCCTGGACTTCAGAGTGTGCTAAGCAAGCACTCTACCACTGTGCCACCCCTCAGCAATGTCTGATTAATGAAAAATGCCATGCATGACAATGCCAAGCTCAAACAACTGTGGTGACCTGAATAGGCTGTGTTTGAAATGTTTTTCTTTCTTTTTTTTTTTTTAATATTTACTGGAGCATAAGAGACAGGAGAGGCTGTGGTAACCTGAAAAGTCTGTGTTTGAATTTTTTTTTTTTTTTTTGTGGTACCACAGATTGAACTCAGGACCTTGTGCTTGCCAGGCAAGCACTTATTCCACTAACTTATTTCCCCAGACCCCTTGAAATCTTTTTCTTTTTTCTATTTTTTTTGGTGCAGGGTCTCACTATGCATGCAGCCCACATTCATAGTGATCTTCCTGCTTTTTGCCTCCCATGTGCTGGGATTACAGGCGTGCGCCACCACGCCCGGATTGCATCACCGGCTCAGCGCACCCGAAGGCGGGGCCGGCGCGGCTTGGGGAACCAAGGATCGAACACTGGTCCCTGCGCTTACCTAAGCAAGCGCTTAGTCTGCTGAGCTATACCGCTGGCCCTTGAAATCTTTTGTTTTCTTTTCTTTTCTTTTCCTTTTCTTTTCTTTTTCTTTTTTTTTTTTTTTTTTGTCTT
>PVKA01046889.1:0-14655 GCA_004027165.1 Ctenomys sociabilis
CCTTGGGTGCAGCTGTCACACTGCAAAGCGCTGTCCCTGCCCTCCTCTCCTGGGATCCAGCCCACCCTGGCATGGCAGGACCCTGGCGCAGCTGCTGAGCTGTGTGCACCTCTGCCCCAGTCCTCCTGGTTGCCCTTGGTGCAGGCAAGAGCAGAGCTGGGGCCTGCACAGGGGATCAGAGCATGGGGTGAAGACCTGGGTGTCAGGTGAAGAAGGAAGATAGAGAAGGAGCCAGCACAAGGCCTGGGAAACAAGGCCAGAGGACCAGGGCTGCCTGGGGGCAGGCTGTGGACTTTGACCCCCACCTGCACACGCCATATCTCCAGGGGGCCCTGCTGGGGCTAAGCCCTGTCTCCAGCCTAGCACAGGGTGGCTCAGGCCTGGGTTGTGGTATCCCTGGCACTCAGGGACTCTCTCTAGAGCTCCGAGTCCGTCATAAGCCCCAGAGACCTGGCACCCACTCTCCCTGACCAGAGCTTAGCCCCTCCCCTGGTCCAAGGTGCTCAGGCTCCCTGCCAGGGTGAGGGTGACGTGAGCATGTTGCTGATGGTTTCTGGCCAGGGCTGGTCTTCTGTGCAGCAGGCCGGGGAAGGAAGGGGGAGGACGTTGGCTGTGGTGGGGCAATGGCCAAGAGGGGGCAAGGTGGTCCGCACACAGGGCCACATGGGCCTGTAGGGCTCGCCCCGCACTGCGGTCAGAGCAGGAGGCCAGGCTGCCCAGGAGCTTGCCACTCGCAGAGTCGAAGGCTGGAAGCACACACACATGCATGCACATGCACACACGTCCTCTGAAGTCGCTGCTACAACACAGGGTTCACTGAGACCTGAACCACACCACTCATCAATTCGTGTCCAATAGGAAGCATGGCCCAAAGAACGTGGGACTAGCCACATGGGGCGTCCATCATGGCCTCTCCCCTTCCCATTGCCCTGTCCATCGCCGGCTCGCCTTCCTAGCAACCTGCTGTGGGCCCTTCCCCAGACACATGTAGACTCTGAGCTCCCCAAGTTCCCTGCTTCCATGAGGCTCAGAGGAGCCTGGACAGAGGGGCTGCCAGGGCTGTGCGCTTGGGCACAGGGTGGAGCTGCAGCTGCTCCTCCATGGGTAGGGACCAAAGCCACATTTGGGGGACAAAAGCCTATTGGTTTGCAACCAGTTAGGCCTCCTCTTGGGAAAGCTGAAGGGACACTGTGTACTCTTGGAGCCCTTGTGACCCCCATTTCTTCAAGATCACAGAATTTTAGAGAGGAAAGGACTTAGGGAGTTGGCACAAAGCACTTTGTGTGAAAATAGTGGCACGGCCTGACCATGGCTCCCACTCAGCTTTATGAGCTGGCGCCCAGCCTGCTGAACCTAGTGACTAGGACAAACTCCACGCTGAGTGAGCCCAGGCTCTTCCCTATTCGCTTCCATCTCTGTGGCCCCTTGGCCTCCTGGCTACCAGTGCCTGCCCATGGGGCCAGGAGTACAGCCTTAGGAGAGCCACCAGGGTGAGGGGCAGCGAAGGGCGGCTTCTGACCACACGGAGACCGAGAGTGTGAGACCTGAGGGAAAACGGAAGCAAAAGTCCAGGGCTGCTGCGTCCACTGGGTGCCTGGACACAAGTGCCTGCAGCACGGAGCTTCACACGAGCACACATCTGTAGTACACGCATGACACAGCACCATCCGGACCCCACATGGGAGCTCGAGCACCATGCATGATAAACACCTCCATGCACTGCACGGCATATATATGCCCCACAGACACACAAACACAAGCCCACACTACACAGCATCACATTTTGTCCATAGCACACACCACACCACACCAATTCATGCAGCAGGCGGTACCTTACAGCATACATACATCACACATATGTACAGGAATACCACATGCTATACACATGCACACATTTATACATGAACCACATCGCAGAACACACACAGTGCTTGCACTACCTAAACAACATATCTGCACACACCACAACACAACACGCAGAGGACACACACATACACACACTTCATGATGTCACATACAACATATGCATGCATCAAACATATGGCACAACCCTCACTTTCACATACCACATGTGCAAATCACACGACATATATCACGTACCACAAACACTACGCAACACGCAGATGACCCATGTCCTACCTGTGCCTCATTTCTTTAGTTTGTGCACGCTTCGCATTCCTTAACACACATCACCCGTGAAGAGTCAGAGATAGCACCCAGTACCTCCACATATGTTACACATATGTATATGGAAAATGTACACATAGGCCTCACACACTCAGGAACCACACCCACACAGCCTACTACAACAGTGGCAAGTCCTCCGGAGCTAGAGCACCCCACCTGCAACCCCAAATCCACCCGTTTATTCACCACAAAGTGCCAGCACAGCAATGACACTGGCCCACTGAGGGTTAAGATGAGCAAAAACAACCCATATAGTGACAGTTTTCATCTTAAAAGGAAAACGCATCAGCAGAGATTCTCGTGCTGCAGACAGCTGTTACTGCAAGGCACAAGCTTGCACAAGATGTGCGTTTGCACAGTGAACATAATCTTTGCTGTCCTATGCGTGTGTAATTTGCCAAACTTTGGCTAAGGGAGCTTGGCTCGTGGGCTGACACAGGAGCTCCGTGTCCTTGCTGTGTGCAGCCCGTGGGCCACAGGTTCACCCCTACCGGCCTAAGGTCCAAGAAGCAGGACCCCACTGCTGAGCATCAGGGGCAGTGAGAGATGAAAAATGGGGACAATACAAAAAGATGCAGAACAGGCAGAGAGGGAACACCAGAACAAACATGGGTATCCAGTGTTTTGGATTAAATTCAATGGTTTTCAATAGAGGATAATTTTGCCATGTTGGACACTGGAAAATAACTAGACACATTTTTCTCTGTCACAGCTGAGGGGGAAGAGGGACTGCTGTCACAGAGCCAGGCCTGGTTGTTGTCAGCACCTGAGGTCAGTGCTAAACCCAGGAGAACAGAAGGGTCGGTTCTATATCAGGGTGCCCATCTCCACCAACCATTCCCCAGATGCAGAAGTCGGTGTCTCTGGCCACTTGTGCCCCACACCAACCCTGCATCCTCTTATTCTTGCACGCACTAGTACCCGCCTATACTGACATCTGGCCCACGGCCATCAGGTCTCGGGGGACCCCTCAGCTGACTCCTGAGCACCTCCTTGCTGCTGAGTTCCAAGCTCAGCCCCAGCAGAGACACCATCGGAAAGGGGCCACTCCTGTGCTCCTCAGCCTGCACTCAGCCCTTGGGTGAGGTCATCCAGAGCTACCCGCCCCTAAGGTCCTAATCCTTCCGGGATTCTCCAAAGCCTGCAGACACTGCTATACAGTCAGGGTGTGGACTACGTGAGCCACTCCAAGTGCACACGGCCACCCTTGCAACAGGGCACTGACAAGGATGGTACTTCTACACATCACAGAGGACTGCTCAGATCTGGGACTGGGTGGGGGCCCTGGGGGACATGAATGGTGTCTCGCAAGCTGAGGCCAGCCAGGGGGCAGGCTGCCGTGGGATACAATTGAATGGCCTTGTGCCTGGACTCTGCTCCACATAGCCAACCCCTCCTGGGCACAGGTTGGGGTAGGGTGGGCCTTCTGTTCCCAGGGTCCTTCTTGCCCCTGGGAAGCAGTAATTTTGGAGATGTGGGAGACAGAGCCTTCATATGTGAGAGCAGCAGAGAACATGGTGCCCTCGTTAGCCACCACCTGGACCTGCCCTCCCATCTGTCCCAAGGTCAGGCTGTGGGGTCCAAGGACCCAGGCAACACTGGTGTCTGAAGCCCGCATCCCACAAGCCAGCGGTCCCCTTCTAGGCCTCCACATGCTCTTCTTTGTCCTCCATCTGCAGCCGGCCCAGGCAAAGGTAGCACCAGGTGAAGAAAGTTGGGGAAGGGAATGAAAAGACCTCCTCCTGGCCCCGCAGGCTCGCTCCCACTGGGACACAACCATGTGGCCTTGTCCCCTCCCTGACTGGGGATCAAACTGGGGTCTTTTCCGGGGACTGAACAGGACAGAGCAGGTGGGGTGGGTCAGTAGGCAAACACTTGGCTTAATGGGCACAAAGGTCCTGGGTTCAAGGTTTGGATTCCAGCGCCTTCCCCCCACCCAGGCTAAACCCAATGATCCTGGGAGGGAGGGGAAGGCAGCTAATGGAGCTGCGCTGTTTGCTCAGGGCTCTGAGGCTGGCTCTAGGCCCAGCACATGAACTCATGTCACTTTCCACAGAAAGGTGGGCCTCCTGTCCCTACCCAGAAAATGTCCCTGGATATCTCCAAAGTGAGTGGGATGCTAGTTGTCTAATCTCCTTAAAGGATCCCCCCATTGTGAGGGGCCTATGGTGGGAGAGATTCCCTGGGCAGAGGGGAGAGAAATCCACCTGACCTGGAGGGTCACTTCTCCCTATGTGCACTTCTCCCTATGTGCACTTCTCTCTATGTGCACTTCTCACTGTGGAGGCTTTTGTGGATTTCCCCATTTCATCGGTTCTAAAGTAGAAGGAAGTCCTGACTTTGGGGCTTTCCCAGAGCCCCTAGGGGGCAGATACAGCAGCCATTCATTCAGAAAAGCCTCAGGTTTCTGTGGCTTAGAATGGTTCTCCCTGTCTGAACATAGGTGCCTGCCTCAGCCTCACCACAACGCTGCCCGGGGTCTCCTCCTCGACTGCTCAAGGCCTATGGGCTAGGCCTGTGCCCATTCACTGAGCCCAGGCTTCCCATCTCTTGCCCCGGCCACCCACCTCTCCCCCAGGCCTGGGAGGCTGGGGGCAGGGCACATGTCTGGTGCTGATGTCCTAGGGACACAGAATGGCCCTGTGGTTGGAGAATAGATCCTCAGCGCTTCCACTCACGCCCTGCCCACTCCAAGCACCTGGGGCTGGGGGCCCAGGCCCAAGCGCAGAAAGGCCTGGGACATGGAGGTGAAGGCCAGGCTCTCTGTGGGCCCCTGCTGTGACGTGAGGACAGAGCTGAGAAGAGGCTGCTGCACTGTGTGCCTCGGTTCCTCTTAGGACTACGTGCTGGGCCTGTGCAGCCCCGGACTGGAGACCTGATGTCACCAGCTAGGGGCCCTCCCTTCCATTCCTGTTCTTCTCTTCTCCTACTTTGTTGGCCTCTTCTTCCTGGACACCCGGCACCCACGGAGTTGGCTCCTCTGGGGTGGGTCCTTCCCAGAGGGAGCTGCCATGGCCTGGAAGGGCGTTTCCCAGTCTCTGCCGCTGATGCTCTAGGGGGCGGCTGTGAGAGGAAGGACAGCATGGACAGTGCAGGGGCAGAGGACAGGGACAAGCAGGGTTTTGCTGAGAGCTCTGCCCTAGTTCCCACGACCAGCCTAGTCTTAGAGTCCCAAACGCAGCTAGGCAAGTAGGGCCATTGTCCCCATCTAGGGCCTGGATCCCGCATAATGTACTGCATGAGTCGAGACCTAGAGCCCGTAACAACACCTCCCATGAGGCCAACTGGAGCCCTAGAGCCCACCACAATGTCCCATACAGGTCTGTCCTCATGGATCTGTTTTGAGAAGGCCCAAAGGTCAGTGGTGGAGGCCAGGAAGTCTGTGCCAGAAGGAGGAAGGATCTGTGCCAGCAGGTTGAGGGGCCAACACTGCAGCCAGGAGACAAAGAAAATGGTAAGATCCAGAGCTTACCCTAAAAAGGTATCACTGCCATTCTCAGTGACGGTGAGGCCCCAAGCTCCTCCAGTGATGAAGAAAGCTGAGTTCCCATCAGGAAAGCCAACATGACAAGCTTCTCCAGGAGGCTAAGCACTGCACCATCTTTCAGTCCTGAGCCAGGAAGCGATGCTCAAAGTGAGCCATGAACCATGAACCATGGCCATTCTCAGTGACAATGAGATTCCAAGTTCCTCCTCTGACAAGAACAGACAAGGTCATCAGGAAAGCCAGCATGAGCAGGTCTTCCAGGGGAATAGCGCAAGAGAACCAGCAGCTCCCAGCAGCTTCTCAACAGCTTCTCCAACTGCCGCTCCAGCCCAGTCTCTCATGCTGCTGGCAACAAGGCTCAGATGGGCCTCTCGCAGCCAGCACTGCTCTAGTTCAGTTCAGCTGTGGGTAACAAGCTAACTACCAGTCAGCATCCACCGCAGGAGGGATGCCTCTGCTCCTGAGGGAGAGGAAAGCCCTCTCCTTGCAAAATAAACCTATCACAGCAACTTAGTGTCCCCAGGCTTACCAGGTTCATCCCTGACTTCTCCATCTGAATGTATGCAATCCCATTCTTTCAGCACCCTCACTTTAAAGTCCTCCCACCATGCTCTTGGGACCCCTCCACCCCTCCGGAGCCAGCGCAGATACACTTTGAGGCTGAGCAATAAACTTAGGCTGTAATTCACCCAACTGTGTCATGAATGTTTGTGTTGGCTTTTTGGCAATGTTAGCCCTATACCTAAGGGAGAGAAAATTCTCCAGTACACACTTAGGGGTTGTTAGATTCTGTGTATCTGAAGGAAGTGATTTAAATTTTTATATTTTATATTATTTAGTCAACATGCTTAGAAGTTTTATGGGCTGGGGAGATAGCTTGACTGTCTAAGTGCCTGCCTGGAAAGTGCAAGAACCCAAGCTTGATCCTTGCTACTGCATGCTGTGCTGGCCCTGGAACCCGGGGTGCACGGTGCAGGCCACCAAAACTGGGCACATTGGTGCACACCTGTAATCCCAGTGCTGGAGAGGCTGAGATAGGAGGATCACTATGAGTCCGAGATGCATAGTGAGCACCTGTACCAAATAAATACATGAATGATTTAAAAAAGCAGAAAAAAGTGTTTTAGATGGCCTATTCATTTCTAGAGTGCACTGTCTCCCTTCCATAGACTGCTTTGAGGTGCTAAGAGCAGGCAGCACCTGCAGATTTCTTACTGTTCTGGAAATGCTCAGGAGCACTTTGCATAGGATGACTAAATTGCTTGTATCTACAAATGTTGCATGAGGATAATAGAAAATTTCCATGTTGCCTATTACTTTAAACAGTTCACACCATGAACTCTTAGTACACTGTACATTATCCAAAGAAAAGAAGGCATTGGCAAGCTTTAGGTTTCATTAGAGAGCCAACAACTCCAGAAACCACTGACAACTGGAGAAATTCAACCTTACCATTCTGTTTCGCTAATTTCCCCCACAGTACCAAAATCCATATCAGAGTTACCCTAGAGGAACGGACTCAGTACAAAACATTGCCAAAAGGAAATTATTAGGTGGGCTTATGGAATTGCAGGCAGGAGCATCCTCTGATCCCCAGCTGCAGAGTCAAAGGAGGGACAAGTCGCAATGTCCTCTGCATGCCGAAAATCCAGAGGACACAGGAGCACCTCAGCCCAAGAGGACAGGAGTGTAGAACTCAGGACCAACAACGCAGCACCAGTCCAAGGTGTACGTCCCAGAAGCTCCTCAGAGAGCTGCAGGTGTGAGTCTGCATCAGAAGGCTAAAACATTTGCAGGCCAGCATCCAAAGGTGATGATCAAGGCTGGAGTTCTTCAGAATGGGCTCTTCTACCTTCCTCCCTTATGCCATTCGAGCTGCAAACCTATTGGCTGGAGCTACCCACACTCCGTAGGAGTCTTCCCTCCTCAGTTGGCTGGTCCTCACATCAATCATCCACAGACACACTGACCTTTTCCATTGTTGAGACAAAATACCCAACACCCAAAGTTAAAGGAGGAGAGGTGCATTTAGGCCACAGTTTGTAGAGGTTTTGGTCCATCATTGGCTTGCTCAAAGGCAGGGTGACATGGCAGGCAGGCATCGCAGAGAAAAACACTTCACGGCAGGATGAGGGCAGCAAAAGTAAGCAAGGGACACCACAGCTGTTCTTGTCCCCTGTACCTTCTCCAGCCTACTCAGCAGAGGTAGCATCCCCACCCTCAGTCCTAGCATTGTGCTCTGACTCAGCCCAATGTCACACACTCTAGATGCAGCCACCTCTGAAAAAGGTCCACCTGTGACCCCAGAAGGTATGGGGTGACATCCAAAGATGAACTGTAGCATGCACCCAGAGAGCCGTGCTTCACCGCTCTGCGAGGCATTTCTAGTCAGGCCAATTTGACATTTCATGATCGCTGACCATCTGGTCTCCAGTGTCTTTATGGTACAAAATCAGTAGGAGTTTAAATGTTTTCACCTTTCTATTTCTTCCTTAGTTGAATATGTAGTGATCCATTAGAAAATAGTTCGTATGTATCAGAATTTTTAAGACTCACCTGTGTGAAGTATGCTTTTGATTTAACAAATTATGGGTTAATTGCACCCCAAGGGAAGATTTCTCTTTTTTTTTTTTCCACAATTTTAATGAAGAACAAATAGCAATGAGACAGTTTCAAATCAAATTAGTAGAACAGATTCAATAATTAATACATTGCATATTGTTTTCTTAGTGGTTATTTGTTGTACAAGGTGCAGACATGATATTCTTTTTACAAACACTATTAGGGCAGATCCCTCTATTCATTGAATTAAGAGAATGTAGCTGTATACCTATCTTTTTTTTTTAAGTTTCAATAGTTAATACTTTTTACATTGTTATCCTCCTAGTGGTTGTCCATAGTATAAGAAGCAGACAGGATATCCTGTCCAAATACTATTAGTGCAGATCTTTCTTCTAAAGTGTTATTGCTTTTCTTTTTTTTTTTTTTTTTGAACCAGGAATTGAACTCAGACCCTTGCATTTGCCAGGGAAGCACTTATTCCACTGAGCCATCTCCCAGCGCAAGTCAGGATTTCTGTACCAACATCAGTGACATGTTGGGCAGGGTCACTGTGTGGACAGCTATCCTAGGAAGAATATTTAGCAGTGTCCCTTTCCCTCTGTCCTCTCGGTATGCGTATCTTACTCATATCCCTCAGTTGTGGCTTCACCTCCTGTGATGATTTGCTCCTGGAGAATCTACTTGAATCTCTGGTGCTGTGTGCACTCCCATTAAAAATTCCCAAATAAGTGTTTTGAGGTCTGTTTAGTGCAAGAATTTGAGGTAGGATTTTTCTCTTCTGCCCTCTTGTGGCCTTATGATGTCATTGCAAAACATGGTTTCTGATGGTGAGAAACATCCACGGGTGTGTGTGTGTGTGCGTGTGAGTGCTTGTGTGTGTGTGTGTATGTGCGTGTGTGTGTGTGTGTGTGTGTAAGAGAAACAGAGAGAGAATGAGAGAGAGAGACACACACACACAGAGACAGACAAATTTAGGCAGAGAGGCAGAAAGACAGAAAGAGAGAGAGAGAGAGAGAGAGAGAGAGAGAGAGAGAGAGAGAGAAGCAGAAGGCAAAGGCAGAGGGGACAGAGACAGGGACAGGAACAGAGGCAGAGGCAGAAGCAGACAGAAGCTCTACCTGCTGGGCTCACATGTGAAGCACACAGATTTAGGTTTTATGCTTGCTTAAGGTTGGCTTAGGCGGTCTGGTGGAGATGCAGGGAGATGCCGTAAAAGCAAACTTATCTGATGGCACTGGCAGCGATCCCTCCATTCTGAAGCTGGACAGCTGAGCACCCACTGCACAGTCGGATTTTCTGTCACAGAGGTGTGCAGAGCAGACCAAGCAGTTGCATGACCAAAGAAGTAGACCTAGGAGGAAGGAAAGCAGTGGGCGCAGGCACAGGGAAACCTGGCCACACGCTGGTACTGAGGCATGTGGCCAGGCCAACATGCTGAGTGCAGGGAGAGAGTGGGAGGGGAAGTGGGTAGAAAATTAGCTGCACGAGACCGCAGAAGCCCTCTGCGCTCCTTCCCCTGGAACTCTGAAGAACCCATTCCACTTTTGAAGGTCCAGAAACCTCGTAGTGCCCGACCTGATCTCTGAAGTGGATGAGAATACACAGTAATTTTTTTATTCATAGAGGTCACTGTGTACAGTTGATCAGTGAGTGGTGAGAAAGAAGTGTAAAGAGTGCTTAAACTTAAACAATGTATAACAGTAAAAGAACAGGTTGCCAACATTCTCTCTCAAAACATCCAAAATTTTCTCCCTCACTTTAAACACATACATCCCATATGGCAATGTGTCATAAGGTATTTTTAATTTATTTGTTTGTTAATTAATTAATTTATTTACTTATTTGTATTTAGTACAGAGTCTACAGGGTCTCACTACACAGGTTGGACTCCCACTTGCAGTGATCCTCCTGTTTTCAGCCTCCCAAGCTCTGGGATTACCAGCACACACCACCATACCTGTCTCAATCACCATCTCACTGCAATCCGGGGATGGGGCCCAGCACTGCTTGTGTTGCTGGGGATCAAACCCCAGCCCCTGCAGCCTAAGCAGGCGCTTTAGTCCTCTGAGCTATCTGGCCACCCCAAGATTTTTTAAAATTAAACATTCACTGTCTATCTGTCTCTCTCTGTGTCTCTGTCTCTCTCTGTGTCTCTGTCTCTCTCTCTCTCTGTCTCTGTCTCTCTCTCTCCCTCTGTCTCTCTCTCTCTCTCTGTAATGGGGATCAAATTCAAGAACAGTGGACCTTGTACGTGCCAGGCAGGCACTTATACGACTGAATTATCCATGCACCTCCCCAGCCCTCACTGTATCATTCTGTCACCCCAATACACACTGTATGAATTGTTAAAGGGTATTTTTCAGAAAAAATGAAAAAGAAAAGTCCAAATAGACTAGCACTTTGGGTGGAGATAAAAAAAGAAAAAGATTGAATTTATAGCTTTGGCCAACTTTATGAATACAAATGCTTTGAGAAAATTCCTAGGCCAGGGCACACAGAAACCCACAGACAGAGAAGCAGACTTCATGAACAGAGGCCGCCTGGTTTGGAGTCCAAGGAGAATGAGAAAGAGGGCACCATCACAAACTCTACAGTAAAAAATAGACCATGAAAGGAGTATTAGGGACAATTTCCTGCTAATAAATGCAAGGTGAGTAGTTAATCCAAAAATAGGCCAATACATATACTTGGGTTTTAAACAAGACTTGAAAAGGAGTTCACTGGAGGAAAGAGAGACTTTCCATAAGCAATCCTGGAGCAAGTGACTAGCCATATGAAAAATAATGACAATAACCAATTTCAACACTTGCTTCATACCACCTATGCCAATTCACCCTGAATGATTCACACTTCGGAACGCTGGAGCTAAAATTCACATGATTCTATAAGAAAGCAAGGAGAACACCCGAGTGACTGTGGGTTTGAGGCTGATGCTTAATTAGAACCCAAAAGCATAAAAAGAAACCATAAATACCAAAGTTGCTTTCATTGGCATTTAGAACTTTGAAAGGATGCTATTAAGGGAATAAAAAAGCAGCCAACTAGCTGGAGAAAAACATTTAAAATAGATGTCTAAAAACAATACTTGTATCTAGAATAGGTACAGAATTCTTAAACTCAACAAAATTCTTAAACTCAACTTAATAAAGCTGTAGTATAACAAACACCCTGATGAAAAAGGATGAAGCACACCAGAATAGACTTCTCATCTAGGATATTTTTTACATGGCAAATAAGCACATGAAGCGTTTCCCTACATCAGTAGCCACTGGGTGGGGACAGATTAGAATCGCAGTTAAATATTTCACAAAACATGGATCACTTTGATTTTTTTGAATTTGTGCAAGACCATAGAGTGACTCAAACCATACTTACAGAAACACTAAATTATGTAATTTCCTTCTAGAACAATGTCGGGTTTTTAAAACAGCATCCAACATACACCTCCATATGTGACATCCCTCATTCCGCTCCTCAGTATGTGAGCAGAAGAAACGAAGGTCGAGGTCTGTGTAATGTCACAAATGGAGCAGTCAAAAATTGGAATCAATCCAATGGCCTGTCAAAGGATGGATGAAGAGGTTGGTAGGATAGCCACGGAATAGAAAACCCACTGAGCCATAAGTATTGAGCTGTATTTGTAACAACATGAATAAACTACAAAACAACTGTAATAAATTAGAGATGCAGAAAAGGGGTATGTAGTTTAGGACTTGGTTGCCTAAAAACTGTAACAAATGCAAGAGAATCTAATCTATACAAAGAATTGCATCATGGTTTGGTTTGACAAAGGGCTTTATGGAAGAGGGGGTGGGAATAATATAAACCACAAGGCAAGTTTTGAAATAGACATACAAACTCCTTCTCTAAGTATGGTTGATATTTTCTTGACTGTTCAATAGGTCATAACTTATAGGATTACACATATTAAATATATTTAATATTTGTGAAATGCACTTTAGTAGAGCTAGAGCATGAAAAGTGGATGTAATTCAGTGTCTCAACAGCAGGAAATTTCTGGGGCCATCAGGGAGGAGAGTGACTTAATATAGCATTCTAATTAATTAATCATAATTAGTCATAAGCAATCAATGAGAAACAGGTTTTGCGCTAAAGATTTTTCAGAGATAAGAGAATCTGTAGTGCGTGTTCTATCACAGTGCTTCATAACTTCCTCCTAAAAGTGCTGTTCTTTTGCCAAATTTCCATTCTGGATGCCAGCTGCCTTTCGCTCCCTCTCTCTCTCCGCCATTGCTGCCACCCTCACGAGGGCCCGAAGCAGTCTGGCTCATGCAGTGAACGTCCAGCAAAATAGGGGTACAGCTCTGTGTGGGAAGCAGCTGGATGCCCAGCTCCTTTTATCCAGACTGAATCCTCACTGATGTTTTTCTCCCACTCTTAACCCCTCACCACAAATTACTCATCTGAGTATTTGGTACAGAAATAAAGTGTCTTTCCAGGGAGATTTCTGCCACTCAGAAAACGAGATTTCCTCCCTTCCATTACACACACACACACACACACACACACACACACACACACACACAAGAAATAAAGTCACACAGAAAGACTTGGCAAGGAAGAGGATAGGAATCATCATTGCTGACTCTGAACTTGAAGCTGCAGGAGCATAATCTGATGGGAATCAAGAGAGACCCCAGCATTCGCTGAGCCATCTGCCCCAGCCTTGCCTACTGGAAGGCAGGGGTACACAGAGGGAATAGTCAAATGTTTATAGCTAATGAGGTCTCCCAACTAACAAATGAGGGGAAAATAGAACAAAACCCCCAAGCAGAAATTTCTGACTGTTCATACTCTCAGGCAAAAGCAGGAGTTAAACCTAGAAATGGAAGAGATCTGTCCTGTAGGCCAAAAACCAAAAAAGTGGGATGAGGAATTGAGAAAAGACATAGAAGGGAGATAGATCTGCTGCAAATGGAAGACCAAGAAATGGAGGAAAGGGGAGCAGAGAGGATAGGAAGGGGGTACAGAAAATTAAAATACGTTGGGCTGGCCAAATAGCTCAGTGAATTAAAGTGCCTACAGCAGGCTCAGGGGCTGGGGGTTCAATCCTCAGGCCTGCCAGGCCAGCGTCACCCCTGGTGCACGCTAAGATGGAAATTGAGACTGGGCGTGGAGGTGCACACCTGTAATCCCAGCTCTTGGGAGACTGTAAACAAGCAGATCACTATGCTTCCAATCTAGTAGTGAGACCCTGAACACCCTATAGACCCTTCCCTAAAATACAAAAAATAAATAAATAAAATGTACTATGTATAAGTACCAGCTTGCTATCATGAGTATAGCCATTGTACACTGGGAATACATACTAATAAAATTTTTTAAAAAGAGATGGCAATGGGCTTAAAGAGCTACTCCAAATCAATAAAATTAGAATTTGTTAGAACTACCAGATATATATATATATATATATATATATATATATATATATATATATATTTTTTTTTTTTTTTTTTTTTTTTTTTTTTTTTTTTAAGAAAAGGAACACCAGCTTCATTGATGGGAAGAGGAGACAGAAGTAGAGAGGAACGCTGGGGCCGTGCCTAGGAGTGCGGAGACCCAGGCAGGCCTGCCATGGGTTTGAATGCAGCCTTCTGTGCCACAGTGACCGCGATTTGATTGTTGGATGGCGAAAGGGAGGATATCTACGAAGACACAGAATAGAAGGTGCTGAAGACAGATAACCCAGGAAACAGAAGAGGCCTGTGGAAGTGAATTCTTGGGCATCAAGAAAACCTCTGTCTCTTAGGTAGGAGTAAGAGAGGAAGAAAGGAGAATACCACCATAAAGAGGAAGGGTAATGAAAAGTTAGAATGATGCTTAATCTATTGGTCCCTGGAAGTTGAGTCAAAAGTGGAGGCAAGGTTAGCAAAATTGAAAGAATCTGGAGTACTTGACGCTGATGAACGTGAGGGGACATATTCCCCTTTACAACAGTGGAGTAAATGGCAGCAGTCTTTTCAGTGGGCAACTTAGCAATGTTCATTAAAAATCCACGTAACATTTTCAAAGAAAGCATTCTAAGAAAACACACATACATTTGGGCAATTAACTTAGCCAAGATTTATGCCATAGCAGTGTTAGAGAGGGTAAGATACCTGGTTAATGTGTTTGTCAGTAAATAAATATAAATATCAAAAATATCCATGATAGAGCAGTATGCTAATGTGGAAAAATTCCTAAGATATGGTATTCAGTTGTAAAGGCAAGTAGCCAAATAATAAGTATAAAGTAATACGATTTACATGAAAATATACTCACAAATACATATGCAAAGCCATCTGTGTGTACATGTCGATGTAGGTGGGCATACATTGTTGTGTGTCTACATGGACATGTGTACAGCTACACATTCACTGAGTCAATCAATAGTCATTGGACTCTCTCTCTCTCTCTCT
>PVKA01046890.1:0-14652 GCA_004027165.1 Ctenomys sociabilis
AGCAACATTGACTTCCTCCCAGGACTTTCCTGAGTTCTAAAAATTCCCAAGCCTCCTGGTCTCCCAGTTCTAGTTCTGGCTCTGTCCCCTCTCTCCCCTTTGTGGCAATTCCCAGGGGTCCCCAGCCACGAAAGATCTCACTAGAGTCTTCCTTCCCACCTCCCTCAGCTCCAACCACAGCTGGCCTGGGGCGCTAAGCATCCCCCAGGCTGACCCTCACCCCACAATGCCTAGGGGAGCCTACTGGCCCTCCCTTCACCTTCTCCTCTCCCACTGCCTGCCCTCCCCAGTCCAGCATGTCTCCTGACCCCAGCTTCCATGCCCTTGCTGCTGGCCTGGACCCAGGGTCCCTGCAACAAGTGGCCCAACTCCTCCACTCCACCTGAAAAGTCAGTCAGTACCCTGGGGACACAGGCTGTAGCAGCGACCTGTCTCCAGCTTCTCCGCATTTGAGAGATACATCTTCGTAAGAAATGCAATTTGACCAGGCGTAGTGGCAAATATCTGTAATCCTGGCACTCAGGAGGCTGAAGCAGAAGGATCACTTCCAGCCTGGGCTACATAGAGAATTGAAGGCCAACTACAGCTGTGCAATGATACAGAGACCCTGTCTCAAATGAAGCAAAATAAAATAAAACTGAAATAAAGCAATGTCTTTAAAAGTTTCTAGGGATAGGTTCCTCTGTCATCCAGGCCAGGAGGCAGAGCCTAGCCCTAACCTAACCCCAACTGAACCTTAACCCAACCTAACCCTGACCCAACACTAAACTACCCTACCCTATACTAACCCAAGCCTAGCCCTAATCTAATCCTAACCTCACCACAACCCTAACTCTGCTTCCATCAAGGGTAAGGGAGCCGAGGCGCCAAGGGTGCTCAGGAATGGGACTGGGACGTAGGAGACAAACTAGCCCGCTCTAGAAAGGAACAGCTGGCATAGCCCTGTGTCTCTGAGAACACCTGAGTTTGGAAGAGCAGGGTCCTGGGCTGGCGAACCGGGTGAAGAGAGCGCGCACCCGGCAGGGGGCAGCAGAGGCCGGGACACGGTGGGACGTGCCGGCCGCTCTGCCTGGGTCCCAGGTTCCCAGAAGGATGGACGGCTTCCCTTCCGAGGTGCTCAACGCACGGTCCTTGGAGAATGGGGCGCCCGAGGGCGCGGTCTGAGGGTGCTTGGGGGGGCCCCGCCCCGCACCGTCCCCGCCCTGGGCCCTGCTCCCGGCCTGTTTCCCACAGTCTCTGCACTGCACGGGTGGAAGCCAGGGCTCCAACGAGGGACGCGGGAGATCAGGGTCGCCCCGCAGCCCCCTCACCACGGTCTCGGCTCCGCGCCATTAGCAGGGTGCAGTGGCTTCCGCAGGACTGCGCTCTCGGTGACCCGCAGCGTCCCTTCTGCGGAGGGCAGCTCAGGCACAGTGACCCAGGGCGGGCGGTCAGGAGGTGCTGGGATTTGATTCCGTGGCCAGGAAGAGGGCGAGGCTTGGGGGGTCGAAGTACTGCTGGAGATGCCAGGAGCCTTCCAGAGGAGGGTACCTCCCGGCTCGGAGTAAGAGCGGCAAACATGAAGACAAGAGGCAGCGAGGCCCTGGGGTCCAAGGGCAAGGCCGGGGCTTTCCCTCCGCCCAGAAACGCTGGCCCTGCTTCCAGAAGCCTGCTGTCCCTCCCACGGCCACAACATGGGCTTCTTTCTGGTGCAGACCTGGCCCCTGCGGCAAGACTCAGGGGAGGTTGGGCAGCGTTGCTCTTCACCCCCAGAGCACGGGGAGCAGCTCAGCCCGGGCCTCTCCTCTCCGCCTAGGCCCCTCCAGCCCTGGCATTTCTTGTTCCTGAGATGTCAGCCAGAAGCGCCCTGGGCATCCCTGCCAGCCTCTCCATATCACACCCAGCCTCCCCGGCGCTCCCCTTTGGCTCTTCTCTTTGGCTTCTTCCCGCTCCAGACACCTTCTACAGTGAAATGAGACCCCTGCTTTCCAGGCGGGTCATCAAAACCCTCTGCTTGGATTTTTGATCTTCACAGGGGCCAACCTATCAAGACAAGCCCACTTCCAACAGCACTAATCCCCCACGTCTCAGAACCACTGCCTTCACTCTGACCGCTTGCCATTGCCCTGCGGGCCTTTCCTGCTGCTCAGAGAATGACCCTGCCACCCACGGCCACCCACCACCTTCAGTGCTCCCCTGCCCTAGGGAGAGCCTCCCCCAGGACTCCCTGAGGTTGTTGGCTGTGTCTGTTACTTGCAGCAGGATCCTGTCAGATCCCTCTCCTGTGGCCTGCGGGAGACAACGCTAACGTCCTACAGGTACGAAACAAAATCCCCAAAAGACAGGCAATGAGGTAGGGGTAGTGGTCTGTGATTGCCTCATTATTCGTGTCTTAAATAAAACAAAACCCAGTGGCAGGCCCATTCCAAATACTGATGACAATAAGCCAGACTTTAGAGTGTGTACCCCAGCTCTAATGGGATAGGGAACTAGGTGCCAAGGGCCAAGGTCGTGGGTACTACACTGCAGCACCCGAGGGTGGGACACTCACTTCACAACCCACTTGTCGGGCTGGGACCAGCTGAGAACACGGAAGCCTTTGGGTGGGAAGTGCGCATGTGCACACGCACACATGTGACCGTCCCACGTGTGAAGGTGCGTGGGAGCCCCCTTCGCACGGCCTGGGTGCACCTCCCCAAGAAGAAGCCCCATGCCAGCCTGTGCCCAGCACACATGCATACAAATGACCGGGCTCCTGCCCTAATCTCGCCCAACGTCACCTGTCCCGGGGCAGGGAGGCCAAGCCTCTCTCCCAATTCTGTCACTAAAGAGAGCGCCCTCTAGGCGCAAGCGAGGGAACAGCAGCTCGTCTTCTCAGGTCCCTGGTCTCCACCTGCAGCTGCAGGTCTGGGGAGTCACCTCGTCATCCCCAGCTTCCCCCAGGCTCCTTCCGGACTTGGTGGGCACCAGGCGGCCTCTGTCCTCAGAGGCCTCCAGGCAGATGTGAAGGGGCTTTGCAGAGACAGTGGCCTCCTGTCCCCTGGACACTCTCTGGGGCCCACCTCCTGCTCAGGTCAAGCCCGGGACAGTGCTCACTTGCGGCCGCAGCAGGCCAACCGAGGGGTGCCACTACTCTAGATGCTACCCTGCAGGACTGTGAAGGGAGCTCAGTAGCTAAATCAGATTCTTGCATTTGCAGGACAATGGATGGGCCTGAGACCGCCAGGGTGAGCAAAATGAGCTAGTGCGGATTATTTTAAATGGGAAGTAACAGGAAAATAGAAGGTAGATGACTAGACATGAGGAAAGGGCTGCGGACAGGGGTACGATGAGTTGAAAATAATCAGAGTGTTGTCTGCATGTGCTAGCCAAAACGAACTTCATCCCTGCGCGTTCTTAGTATTCAGTCATCAAGTTATAGAAGCGAATGGGTCAGCAGGCTTTCAACAAAGCTGTCCGCGCTCCAAAGCACTCAGAGTTCCCGTTGGTGCATCCAGAAACCTGGGCCTCCTGGCTGGGATCAGCTCAAAACCGATGGTGTCACCATGAGGGGCCAGAGCAGAGCAGGCCAGATGTAGCTAAGGAGGCAGATTCTGCCCCACACAACTGCTTAGAGAGCCGGTTGGTGGCTGGGACAGGGACCCCAGGAAGGCAAACGTGAAGGAACTTGACAGTGGCCTGCTCCAGGGACCACTGCCTAATGCAAAGGACTTCAGTGCCCGTGGGCCAGTTTATCCACAGGCAAACAAAACTGTCCCAGTGGAACCAACCTGGGGCGATCCAGAGGCCTGGGAACTCATGAGTCATTGAAATAATGTAACTAATTTGGTTTAAGGAGTAGAAAGAATGGGAGAATTCAGCAGAATCTAATGAATGCTCATAATGAATAAAACATGATACGACTTCCTGTGAGGACTGTTACACCTATCTTAGCCCCCAGCAAGACTGAGGTACACATTTGGACTAAAATAAAACACAGCACTAAAATAAATCTTCACTCTGGAGCATTTCCAGTTTTTCCTGCTATATCACCAGTTAGCTTTTAAACATTGTTTTATGACCCTAAACTTGGAGGTTCTATTTTTCCCTTTATAATAATCACAGTTAAAAGGGGATCTGGTCATACATTACCTCTCCTTTCAGATTCCATGTAATAAATTAATGATTAATAATAAATAACATTTTCAATATTTAATATGTACAAAGAACCCTGAGGTGCTCGGTGTGTTTTATCTTAAGTTAACAAGATCATGTCCTGTATTATTATGACAAAAATAGATATCATTTCTTGAGAGTTTACCTCTAACCACAATTTCCTGCGGACATGATGACACCCCAGGCTCAGAAAATTGCAAAAAAAAAAAAAAAAGGTAGGAAATGGATAAACAGAGAGGTGAATGTAAACCTCTAATTTCAAATTTGGCTCTTTCACAAGCCATTAAGCTATCAATTAGTGTTCCTCTCCTACTAAACCTCTTTTAATTTTCCATTTTTTTTAACTTTTGTATGTAGTATTGTTTATTTATGCTAAATGCATCCTTTTTATTTTATTTTATTGAGAGACAAATATCAATGAGACAGTTTCCATAATTAATACTTTTTCCATTGTTATCTTCCTAGTAGTTATTCATAGTCTAAGAAGCAGGCAGGATATCCTGCCCAAACAATATTACTACCAATCTTTCTTCTCATAGAATTAAGCAAAAGTAGTTGCACATCTATCCTAACTATTCTGTGTATATAAATATAAAATGGTCCTTCCTTTGTATCCCCTGTTTAGTTTAGTCCTGTCAGAGATGGGAATTCTATTGGCCTTCACTTATTATAGGTGCTTGAATTCAGCAAAACACTCCCAACACAATCCAGCAGCCCACAATAGTAATGGGTTATCCAAAGAAGTTGCTGACTAGAGCCATTTACAGCTCAGCTTATTATTATGGCTTTACTTTATATACCTCATTTTTATACTTTTCTGCTGGAGGGTTAAGACCAAGATAAAGCAAGACCTATATAACAAGAAATGTAACTTTGTATCTGATAAGGTCAGTCAAGTCCCCTCAGGGTTTATCCTGTAATCCTATATGTTGGTAATTTTCCATTTCTTTTGAAAAACCTGTTATTCAAATAGTTTTGCTGAATCTCTTGTCTTTTCTTTTTCTTCCTGATTCCTTTTGCTACACAAATGTTTTCAATGTTTTCTGAAACCCAATTTAATGTGTAGTAGGGACTATAAATTTGGTATCACATCTAAAAACACTTGGCCTAAGCCAAGATCTGAATGATTTTAAGTTTTCATCTCTAACTTCTGTGTTATTAGCTTTGCGTATAAATCTATGATCCACTTGTGTTAATTCTGGCACATGGTAACGGAAATATATAATTCTTGTACTTCTTTGGCTAAAGTCATCCCCGAGTATTTTGTTCTTTTAATGTTATTGATGTATTATATTCTTAATTTCATTTTCAGATCCTTCTCTCTCCATGGAAATGCAACTGGTTTTTGTAATCGATCTTATATCCTATAACCTTATGCTTTTGCATTAGTTCTAAGGTACACTCTCTTTAGGATTTTCTGCATGAGGGTCACAGATTCCCTAACTGAAGTCAGTTTTCCAATCTGGATGCCTTTATTTATCATCTCACCTGAATATATGCCCAGGAACCACCAGCAAATCTTGAAGAGAAGTGGCCAGAGGCCATGGTTGCCTGGTTCTGGGCCCTAGGGGCCAGATCTTCCATTGTTTACCATTTTCTGTGACATCAGGTATTTTATGGATGTCTCCTACCACGTCGAGAAGGTTCCCTTTTTGTTCAAGTTTGTGGCCAGACTGCATCATGAGTAGGGACAGAATCGTCTTAATGATTTTTCTGCATCTATGAAGATGATTGTGCAGCTCCCCCTCCTGCTAATAATGTTTTCTGCTCTTCGGACATTAAATCAATTTTGTATTTCAGGGGCAAATCCTGCTTGATCATAACTATTCTCAGATGTTGCTAGCAGCCACAAAAAAAAAAAAAAAAAAAAATCCTTCTCAACTTTTGGGAGCTTGTGGGTTAGCTCAGTTGTTTAAGCCCCTACTGGGACAAACCCAGTCAGGCATAGGGGATGGTGGTTCAATTCCCAGACCCCCATGCCTTACCAGTCCTGCCCTTAAGGCAGCCTGAGCCAGCCAAAAAAAATCCTTCCTTAGTGTTGCTAGATTTTGTTTGCTAGCATCATGTTGTGAATTTCTGTTCTATACCATAAACAGGGTGGACTTTGTTATGTGGCATTGAGTCCTCTGCTAAGATTTTCCTGTAAATTCTTAGTTTTATTTTTAAGCTCAGCTTCCTAGGAACCAAGGATGGTACTGACCAGCACCGCCCCCTGGTCAGTTAGTTATCAATCAGAAGATGTTCTTCAGCAGCTCGAGCCCTCTGCTGAGGTAATGGCTTGGAGAGTCATGCCTAGGAACTTGAGCAGGTCGCCAGACGGCTCTGGCACCCATCTCCTCCTCGGGAGCCTCCGAAAGGTCTTCTTGATTCCCAGGCCCTTCCCAGCCATATCCACAGCCCTGCACTTACAATAGCAATAGTAATGCAATAGCACTATGCTAAGGACCCTGTGGGATCACCTCCTCTCCAGACCTCCAGGGAAAGTTTTGACCAGGCTTCTTTCACTCCAATTGAAATTGTTACCTCATGTAGTCACAGCTGTGGCTGACAGATTTTTTGTTTTGGTTTGACTCTTTGTACTGGGGATTGAACTCAGGACCTTGTGCTTGCTAGGCGGGTACTTACGCTGCTGAGCTATCTCCCTGCAGTGTGATAGGATGGTCCCCTACCCATCCAAAGCTACACCCTGAGTCAAACAAAGCAAAGACTACACCATGAGAATAGACATCTTTCAGGTTGCTTCTAGTTCAAATGATTGACTCCAATCTAAAGATGTGTGTGTGTGTGTGTGTGTGTGTGTGTGTGTGTGTGTGTGTGTGTTGCAGGCCTCTGAGTTGGGTGAACAGAACAGTCTCACCTTGAACCTTCACACACCCTGCTATTTTTACTGAGCTTTTTGTGGCTTTTGGGGTTTTCTGTTGTTTTGTTTTTGTCCGTGCAAGAGTGCTTTCAGTTTGCCCTGTGCTTTTGGATCATTTCCACAGGTCTGAAATTGTGGGTTTCTAATGCTTTGCCATTATTCTGTGCCTTCTGTGGAAGAGCAGGTTCTCAAGATCCACTATACCAAACGTCATCAGGCCTATTCAATAGCCTTACGTAAAGCTACCTTGAGACCTTTGGAAAGTGAAGTCAACCACAAAGCATACGAGGATGATAATCACCAGATGTTAAAATAGAAAGCCACTAATGGAAGATGTGGGCGCCTCCAAAGCTTTCGGGGTGACCTCTGCAAGCCCGGTCTCTGGCCCAGTCTTCTCCATGGGCCTCACCTTCCTCCTAACTTTCAAGCTGAAAGACACTTCCAGACAAGTGGAGACTTTGATGTGTGGTCCTGACTCAAAGGACCCCTGGCAATGCCACCAAGAGCTTCTGTCCTAAGGCTTTCTTGGGGAGCTCAGAATGAATGCTTACGAGGAAATGTGCCAGGCACATGCAAACTGCTGGGCTACCCATCAGGCCTGGTTAAGGCCACAGCACAGACAGTCCTAGCTGACCCACATGCAGGATGTTCGGGGAACCCCATGGTAAACAGGTTTTGTGTATTTCCTTTGAGCAGTTATTAAGAATAGAAATAGATGCCAGAGCCGTGTGATAACTGAGGCTGCTGCTGCCTCAGTCTTTGGGCTGGGGGCACTGAACATTCCCACAGTGATGCTCTGGACCTCTGTTTCATCTAGAGCAATGATTTGAAGGGTTACTGGGGTCTGATATCATTCACATTGAGAAAGCTGCGTGTCCCCCAAAATGCAAAGAAAACTGGAACCTAAAATGTATGCAGCCACTTGTCAGCAAGACCGAGAGCCAGCTACGTGCATGGAACACACTGTCCTCCCTGTAGCTTCATTAATACAGGCTGAGGGGGGCCTCTGGCAAGACAGTTCATCAGACTAAAGAGCCTGCTTAGGCAAGCGCAGGGACCGCGGATCCCCGGCCCCACATGCTGTGCCAGCCCGGCCCCTGGGCACACTCAGCCGGCCACAGAGTCTGGGCGTAGTGGTGCACGCCTGTGATCCCAGCGCGGAGGAGACTGAAAGCAGGGGGATCACTACGAGTCCGAGCAGCATAGTGAGACAACCAAATACATTTTAAAAAAATACAGGCGGATGGAGCCACCGCTGGTCAGGAACTGGTCACTCCCCGCCCCGCTGACCTCCTGATGCTGAGCTGCTCAGACCGTGTGCATTTCAACAGCGTGCTTTTCTAGACACCAACCGGATAGAGCCCCATCCTCACCAGAACCCAAGCTTCCCTGCGCTCCTCTGGCTCCAGTCTGTTGGACGTCACCTCCGACCTCCACTCCTAAGCTCTGTTCAGTTACCTGGGTGGCCACACATGGAGGACACGATGGCAAGAATGTGGCACGCGCAGCTGGGGAACACAAACGCACGGCCTTATTCAGAAACTTGTCTTCTTGCTCCCTGGACTGGATTTTTGCCGAATGAGAACTCCATTGAGGCAGCATTGCCTCACACCTAACATGCACCCTTTGCATGTGGCTTTGCAGTGTGGAGTCACTAAGGCGCTAATTCACAGGCACTGTCTGATGTGCCAGTCAGTTATCGCTTAGACACACTACATGCAAGATGCAATAAACACATACAGTTTCTTGTACCTCTTTTTTGTTTGTTTGTTTGTTGTTGTTGTTGTTGTTGTTTTGCAGAACCAGGGATTGAACTCAGACCCTTGCACTTATTCTACTGAGCCATCTCCTTAGCCCTAGTTTTTTTGTTGTTGTTTTTGTATTTTAGGGAAGCGTGTACAGGGTGTTCAGGGTCTCACTACTAGAGCAGACTCGTAGTGATCTACCTATTTTCAGCCTCCCAAGAGCTGGGATGGTGTGCGCCACCACGCCCAGTCTCAATCATCATCTCAGCGTGCCCCAGGGCCAAGGCTGGCATGGCAGGCCTGGGGATCGAACCCCTGGCCCCCTGAGCCTGCTTGTAGGCACTTTAATCCCCTGGGCTATTTGGCCTGCCCGAGGCCTTCAGTTGAAACCTCAGTGAGCGCCACCAGGTGGCGCAAAGCCGGAAATGACCAAGGGCTACGCAGGCAGCACCCCCTGGTGCTGACTCTTCAATCCACTTTTATAAACTACCTGAGTTTATAAAATTCTAATTCTCCACCAAATATGCTTCATGCACAGCGTAAATTCCATCATCTTCATACGTTGTCTTAAATTGCGCTGTGATTCATTTTTTGTACTATTTGGCTCGAGTCCTTAGAACAATAAACATACGGTCATGGGAAGAGACTGCGAGCGGGGAGGGGCTTTCTGTGTGTAAGCAAGGGCTCTCTCTTGCCCTTGCTTGTAAAATATCTCTAAAAACAATGTCTGCTTTAAAATATTAGTTTGCCATACTTGTGTGAGGCTGCCTGTTTCCCTGGCCCGTGTCTGTCCCTCCACATGCCACCTCCACCTCTGTAGCTACACAATCTTGAGGTCATATCGGTGGCTCTTCTTACGTGGTGTATCTTTCCTTAAAAAACACATGTAGCTGCTCCATCTCCTTTCTGTATAAATTTTCCAATAATGTTATCTACATCTATCAAAACCTGGCAATGATTTTGATAGGGATTATGTCAATTCTGTAAATCAGCTTAGGGAAAACTGATTCCTCGGCAGTGCGCATTCTTCCAACCCATGAACATCGCACATCCTCCGTTTATTTCAGTGCGCTCTAATTTCTTTCGTCAGTGACTTGTAGTTTTCAAAGTAAAAGTCCTATACATGTTCTATTAGAGTTACACCTATGGATTTTGCTCTCCTTTTTTTAAAAAAGGTATTGCACTTTAAATTTGATCTCCCTATATTCATGCAAGGGGCCAGGGAGATGGCTCAGTGGAATAAGCGTTTCCCTGGCAAGCGCAAGGGGCTGAGTTCAATCCCCAGTTCCGCCAAAAAATAAAATAAAAAATAAAAATTTCTGATCTCCCTATGTTCACTGGTAATATGCAAAAATGTGGTTATCTTTTGTATTTTGATCACTGGTCCTATGACCTTACGGAACTTATTTATTCATTCCAAGAGATATTTCTGTAGATCGGGGGGTTCCCAATAGAGGTAATCACACCATCAGCCTACAGGAAGAGTGTCATGTCTACCCTTCTCATCTGTGTACCTTTAGTTTTCTTTTCTTCCCTCACTGGAGTGGCTAAAACATTTGCATTGATCGCAGCAGAAGACACTACTTCCGTGTGACATTAACTGCATGCATATTTGTGTGTTGTTTCTTGTAGATGCTATTTACCAAGTTGAGGGAGATCTTTGTTCCTGGTTTCCTGTGGGATTTTATCATTAGAAGGTATTAAATCTGGTCAAACACATTTTATGCATCAATTGATATTATCATCTGAATTGTTCTTCTTTAGCTTGCTAATATGGTGGATTATATGGATTAATTTTCAAACACTGAATCAGCCTTGAATCCCAGAATAATCCTCAGTCAGGGTGTATGATCCTCTTATACATTTGCAGAATTCTATTTGCTAAAATTTCATTAAAAATGTATGGATTTAAAATAACAAAAGAAACTGACCTCTGGTTTCCTCTTTTCACGCAGTGCAGTGTCAGGCTTGCTTCACAGGATTCCACGCCCCCCACCCCCCGTTTCTGGAAGAGATTATGCAAAACCGGTGTTAATTCCTTAAATATTTGATAGAATTCTCTAGTGTAACCACGAGGGCCTGGAGATTTCCATTTGGGGAGTTTTATTTTTAATTACAAGCTCAGGGCCAGAGATTTAGCTCGTGGTACAGCAGCCGTCTGGCAAGCATGAGGCCCTCCATTCAATTCAAAGAAAATGGAAAGGGTGATTTTCCTGACGCTCATGGTGGCAGGTTACTCCAGAGATCTGCTTCATGCCGACGACCCTGAGGAGCTTGCGCTTTGGGGGAAACCCGTCAGTTCTACGTTAAATTTGTATGTAGTTACAGGAAGTTTTCCCTCGTTGCCCTTAAAATGTCCACAGAAGCTGCTCTTGTCCTCCACCCTGACATTGGTAATTTGTCTCTCTCTTTAGGCCTTGTCATTGTCAGTGCCGTCTATCCCAAAAATATAAGGTGCCCTCAATATTTCATGCTCCTTCTAGGAAGCCCTGGAGAAGACCTTTCACATTGTTAAGCACTGGGAAAACACAGCTCAGAACCACCAAGAGACAGCACGCTGCACTCATAAAGATGACTAATACAAAACAGAAAACACGTGTTGGCGAGGACATGGAGCGACTGGAGCACTTGTGGGCTGCTGGCGGGAACATAAAATGGCATTGCCATGGTGAAAAACACTATGGTAGTTTTGTTTTTTAAAAAATTAAAAATAGAACGAGATCCAGCACCCGCTCCTGATACGTTCACAGACGCAGGCACTTTTAGGTGTCAAATGTCGCCCCAGCAGTGTCGTGGGTTTGGGGGTGCAGTCGTGGGGCGCACTCTGCAGGACAGGTTCTTGCCCCTGGCTCCGCCCTGTCTTTGCTCTCTAGCTGCTGACACGGCTGAAGCGGTCCCTCGGCCCTTCGCCCTGATGCTGCTGCCTTGGAGCCAGTCGTGGGCTGAGCCCACTGAAACCGTGAGTCAGACTAACTTTTCCTTTGAGCTGTGGGTGTCCAGACTTTGTCCCAGGGATGGGAAAGCGGCTGATATCGTCACACCTAGGGCTCTGCTCACCTCTCTGCACAAGCACCTCTGCCCCCACGCCTTTGCCCATGCTGCCCTGGGCCATTTGTTATCACCAGTCTGTCCATTCTCCTTGGCATAAGCGTCCTCCGTGACACTCCACCTCTCCTGCCCCCTGCTGACAGAGGTGTGCTCTCTGCCCACCCTGCAGTCCTCGCTGGTATGCTTTTTCTTCCTGGCACGAGCATCAAGCATGGCTCGCCCCATGCCCCTCAGGAAGCACCTTCTGAGCCCTCCCATCTCTGTGCACCTCACCATCACCCAGCGTGGCCTGGTCCCTCATCACCGTCCCCGAGGATGCTTCTTTCTCTCCTCCCTGGAGGATTTGCGTGGTCTGGGCTACATGTCATCTTTCAGCTCAGTGTCCGCCTTACCTAGGCCATCCCCCTGCCACACACACCCTCAAATGTGGCCCAGCCTCTCAGCTCCAGCTGCCTCTGAGACCTCACTCGCCCCACGCATCCAGCAGGGCTGCCTCCCCAGCAGCCTACAAGGCCTCTTTTCTCTGCTTGTCACTCACTATGAGAATCCACTGCTAGAGTCCCCTTCTCTCAAAACTCCCATGATCCTGTGCGCCTAGCCTGTCCCTTTCCTATCAAGCTGTGGGAAGCTCTTTTCCTCCACCCCTCCATCCTTCTACCTATTCTTCTGAGTTATCCCTGCCCCTACTTGTGCCCTGGCCTCTCATGGGACTGCCCACACCTCCCCAGAGTCCCTCCTCCCCCACCTCACCCCCATGCTCTCTCCCTTGGGTTGACCTCTAGTCACCTAGCCTCATGTGGGCCCATCCTCAGCGTTCTGCTTCCTGGCTGATCCCTCTCCAAGCCCACCAGAAGGCCCCTTCACCAAACATCTGGGCTGACACTCTCTTCCCAGCAAGCTACAAACCTGTCCACAGGATGTCACCCCATTGTTCTCCCAGCATGGGCTCCTGGGGAGCCCCCTCTTCCCTGGGCATCTCACGTGAGTGCCAGACTCTCCAAGGACCAAGAAGAGGCTGCAGAGGACCGGCCCTCGCTCCTCCCAGCTCCACTGTCTGAGCTGCCTGCGGGCTGTTTTGATCATGGGTGGAATTCATTCTACACTCTAAATGTTTAACACTGCTGTTGTGCCATGGGTTGTTTTATCTGCTTTGTTTAAAGACAATTCTTAGAAGAAAAGAAAGTATAAGTTAGAAGTAGAAGCCAAGAAGCTTAGCCTCAAGGATATGAATTTTCCTGGAAACAAGACAGTAGCAGATTTATCCGAGGCCTGTCCCTGTCCCAGTAGGAAGGTCCCACGCAGCTCCTTCATTGCTTAGGAGACCACCTCATTCAGTAACTTGCACTCTGGTGGTTTGCAGCTTTCTAGAAAGCCCCTGCTGAAGCAAGGAGACAACTGCAATAAATTTCAGCAAGGCAAGACTGAGAGATTTCAAATTTTTTGAGCAAAAGAGAAAGGGGAAGCTTCCTTGCCAAACTCACAAAAGCATAAATGGCTTTATATCACTTGGGGGGAAAGGTGTAAGGCTATGAGGAAAGGAGGAAGATTTGCTTTTGATAAAATAGATTTGATAACAGAGCAAACAGCATTAATCAACCAAGCAGCTGCGGAGGGCAAACTCACTCGAGAGAGGTGACAAGGAGTGACAGACTCAACCTTGCCGCACCCACTGCCCAGTGGGACCCTCCTCCTCTGCCCAGGGGGACCCTCCCCCTCCAAGCACCGATGGGATCATTGTGCCTCACACAGTGGAGTTCTAAGAAACAATTTTGCGGAGCCAGGGAGATGGCTCAGTGGAATAAGTGCTTCTCTGGCAAGCGCAAGAGAACTGGGGGAGTTCAATCCCCAGCTCTGCCAAAACAAATAATAATAATAATGATTTTGCATTAATTCTTGGAATAATATTGACTAAACCATCCAACAAGGCCAACACCTCCATCAAGGATCACATTCAGTGAGGTAGCCCATGGCCAATGGGAGAGCACAGCGCTCTAGCATCTTAGCATCTTGAGGTTCACTTCTCCAAATAGAACGATGAGAACTCTTGACTTCTATAAATATGAATGAGAGAACTAGTAATTTTATACTCTTTGTGCAGGCAGAAAATATTCTTGTGAAGATAAAATGAAAAAGATATTTTCCAACACTGCTTAAGCCTATACATATATATGCAGATAGATAGATAGATAGATAGATAGATAGATAGATAGATAGATAGATAGACGGGGACAGACAGACAGACAGACAGACATTCAGACAGACAGACACAGATAGATCTTTTTTTTTTCACTGAGCTACATCCCCAGCCCTTTTTTTTTTAATTCAGTGCAGGGTCTACAGGGTCTACTGGGTCTCACTATGTAGATCAGACTCATAATGATCCTCCTGTTTCAGCCTCCCAAGCACTGGGATCACCACGCCCAGTTTCAATCACCATATCAGTGCATCACAACACACCACAGGGCCAGGCCAGCACAGCATGCCAGGGATCGAAACCCAGATTCCTGCATCTGCCTAAGCAGGCACTTTAATCCACTGAGCTATCTGGCAGGTGCTTTTATTTTATTTTATTTTATTTTATTTTATTTTATTTTATTTTATTTTTATTGTGAGACAGGGTCTCACTAAGTCTCACTGTCCTAGGTGGGCTCAGTCTAGCAAGACTCCTGCCTCAGCCTCCCTGAGTGCTGGACTGTGTGTCACCATTCGAGGTGAATTTCTAAAGCCACAAATAAGGGAACCATTAACTTAACCTGTCTGTATATGAAAGAAAAATTTCACGAGAAGATAACAGAAAGCTATTTGTCTAACACTACTTAACTATATTTTTTTATTTTTCTTTTTTTTTTTTTTTTCTTTTTTTTT